>JADLIF010001317.1:0-54665 GCA_016648015.1 Steinernema khuongi
GGGCCACGAGCGAGTCGGCTACCTCCTGCGCCTTTTCACACAGCTCCTTCCGCTTCTCCTCGCTGGTCTGGGCGGTGATCCCAACAGCCAGGACGATGACCTAAAAGAAAATGTAATTGAAAGAAGACAATATAGCATACTCACCTGGATGCAGGCAACGCGAGGAGGTAGGACTAGGCCCTTGTCGTCGCCGTGGATCATGATCATGGCTCCGATCGTTCGGGTGGACAGACCCCAGCTGTTCTGCCACGCAAGCGCCTTTCCTCCCTCGGCCTCCTGTGACTCGAAGGAGATGTCGAACATCTTTGAGAAGTTCTGGCCCAGGTGATGAGAAGTAGCTCCTTGGATTCCGCGGCCGTTGACGGGAACGTAGGCTTCAACGGTGGTGGTGAAGTCGCCTCCAGCGAACTTCTCGCGCTCGGTCTTGCGGCCCTTCACGACGGGGACAGCCAGAAGGTGGTTGTAGACCCCTGCGTAGAGGTCCAGGATCTTGAACACTTCTTCTTCGGCCTCCTCGGGGTGCTGCCAGACGGTGTGTCCTTCTTGCCAAAGGAACTCGCGCGTTCGCAGGAATGGAGTGGGGTGCTTGAACTCCCATCGGACGACGTTACACCACTGGTTGACGCGGATCGGCAGGTCCCGGTGCGACTGGCACCACTTCGCGAAGGAGGGGTAGATGACGGTCTCACTTGTTGGCCGGATGGCGATGGGCTCGGCGAGTTCCGACTGACCGGCGCGGGTTACCCAAGCTACTTCTGGCGCAAAGTCGGCGATGTGGGTCTTCTCCTTCTCCAGGACGGCTTGCGAAACGAACATCGGGAAGTAGCAGTTGCGGACTCCCATCTTCTTTATTCCAGCGTCGAACCAGGCTTGGATATGTTCCCAGACAGCGTAGGACCATGGGCGCAGGACGTAGCAGCCGGATACGTCGTAATACTCGATCATCTCGGCCTTGGTAATCACCTTAAACAGGAGCCACATCATTCACATCGTCTTATTGCAGAATCTTACCTGACTGTACCAGTCGGAGTAGTTCTCGTCCTTGCTCACTCCTACGCCAAGCTTGGTGATCTTCTTTCCATCGTCGCTGGCCTTGGGCTCTTGCTTCTTCTGTTTCTCCTCCTTCGGCTTCTTCTCCTTCTTTACCCTTGCTCCAGGGGCGGCGTAGTCTTTGCCGGTCACTTCCTTGTACTGGATTTTCAACTTTAGGAGTTCCTGGATCGCGGATTCGAGAAGGTCCTTCTGGGGGGTCTGTTCGCTCTTCAGCTTGCGAACTTCTTCGCCTTGTTGCTGGATCTGCTGCACGAGGACCTCCTCACTCGCCATGTCTGCAATGGTGATGGTGAAGTACATAAATTGCATGGATATCTCGCGAAAATTGTTTACGCTACACGTGGCAAGTGAACGACAAATGCAGAAACAGGAAAACTAGTATTCCCACATAAGACGAATTCTGAGGTTTTTTGAATCAATTTCACCTGTCTCACCATAGAATGAACCTAAAGAAGATGTGTTAAGGCGGAGTACGAATAGAGAAGAGAAGGGAGCTCAAAGGAAACTAGTCCACGTGTCGCGCACCGACAATGCACGCAGATGAGCAATGGTCGCTGACCACGGCGAACGTCGTCGCTCCACCCCCACAAACAAACGAGACGAGCAGGAGCAGTCAGCTGAGGAAGGATTGACCTGGGTTCCATACAATCGCGAGCAAAAGCGACGACAACAAAATAACTAGAGGTTCACACTTCGCAGAATCCATCTAAAGTCCGGAAATATTCGCAAGACGGACAGATGCCCATCAACCCTCCTCCTCTAGAACCCCGCAAGTCGAACTGACGCTGTCTGCCATTTCGTCTGTAGACGCTGTGAGACCTTCGCCAGTTTGAATAGCCAGTGGAACGTATGAACCTCCAGTCCTTGGCGAATGACTTTTAAGTCGTGTGTGGTCCTTTTGAGATTACGTGCAGTCATTCCGAAGATCGTACTGTTACTGAACGGCACTCGGAGCATTGATAGTATGAGCAACCATAGGAGGGAGGCTGGAAAGGAAGCCATGCGCAATCTGTTTGTGTGATTGAGGCGCGATGCAACTCTTGTGCAATATAGCTTTTGCAATATACGCGTCGTGTCGCTAGACAGAATAAGAATAGACTGTCTCGCATAGGCTTTGTTGAGCCGAAGAGACTGTCTCGAATAAGGATGGAAAGCTCGGCGTCCAGGCTCCAAATCCGTTTACAACGCCGAGCGATCCTATAGGATATGGCCAGCCACGACCAAAGCTAGATTGGCGCGGGTCTCATCTCACAGGAGGAGAAACGCACTCCAAACCAAGATGTGATGCAACTCTTGCACAATGCAGCGTTCCCAGACGACTTTCCCTGCGCCCACAATAACCGTAACTTTTAAATTGCATTGACGGAAAGCGATTTTGTTCAAACGCGCGATCGCGAGAATAGAGACACTGGGTCTGGTGGTTGTGGGATTCTGCTTTTGTTTCCTTGGTTTTCCTGCAATGATGGCGGGAGAAACGTTGCTCTACTTTCCAAGTCGTTCAGGATTCTTTTTCGTAGTTTGCCGATTATACGAAAACTGCGCGCGGAGAAAACTGAGCGCGGAGAAAACTGCGCGCGGAGGAAAACTGAGCGCGAGGAAAACTGAGCGTAGTGGAAAACTGCGCGCGCAGAGAAAACTGCGCGTGGGGAAAACTGCGCACGCAAAGAAAACTGAGCGTATTGGAAAACTGCGCGCGTACGCCAACCTTAAGAAGCTGAGCATCAGGAATGGCAGAAAGCCTAAGCTGGGCGTAGAAGTTACTCTGCTCGCAATGCCGAACCCAACCTTAAGAAGCTGAGCATCAGGAATGGCAGAAAGCCTAAGCCTAAGCTCAGTCTTCCAAGCACGCGCAGTTTTCTCCGCGCTCAGTTTTCCCCGCGCTCAGTTTTCCCCGCGCTCAGTTTTCCACCGCGCGCAGTTTTCCTCCGCGCTCAGTTTTCGCGATACCTAGTTTGCCAGCCGTCCCAAGTCTTGTATTTCTGCTTTTCATTCTTCCTATCGCGTCGACCTTCGTCTGTTTAATAACTTTTGTTATTCATGTTCGTTGCAGTGGAGTTACTCCAACAATGTCGGACCACGATTCCGACTTCAACGATGTAGAGCATGAGAAGCTCTTAAAGACGATCGCGCAGATCGGCACCAATAAGGTCGCGAGGAAGGAGCTCAAGAAGAAGGTCGAGAAGGTCAATGTGGCCGACCTTGTGAACACCATTAAATCTACCAAGTGAGATATTCCTTTTGTGATCCCGCTAACCTGCGATTGTAGAAATCTGAACGATGCCAAGAAACAGCTGAATTTGGAAGTTCCGAAGGGAAAGAAACCAAGAAAGAATGCGCGGACTCTGGACACTCCACTTCATCGTCAAGCGAAGGATCGTATCGAGAGTGCCGTGGCTTACAAGGAGATCAGGTTGGTGCTTTCGTCGCTACTGACGACCATGTAGCGTCATTCAGAAAGGATCTCCGAGTTTGGGACTCCGTTGTTGCCGACAACCGTACTGCCGAACAGCTGGTCTTCCCTCTGGACCAAGACCCGATCAGGATTATGCGCACTGGTGCCGAGAAGACTCAAGACTTCATTCCACGAACTGAGCTCGAGAAGCAGATGAGTGAAGTTCTGAGCGGCAGCAAGAACAACCTGACAAACAAGGAAATGTACACAGAAGCCGAACAGGAGATCATCAAGGCCATGAGCCTCAAGGAGGCTAAAGCGAAGTGCCAGGAGTTGCAGAGGCTCCGCGCGCTGATGAGCTACCGTGAAGCGAAGATGAAGCGTGAGGCACGCATCAAGAGTAAGAAGTATCATCGCATCAAGAAGCGCGACAAACGGAAGAAGCTCATCAAGGAGTTCGAGGATCTCGTTGCTCGCGATCCTGAAGCTGCCAAGGAGAAGCTAGCAGAGCTGGAGCTCGACCGCATCGAAGAACGTGGTACTTTGAAGCACAGCTCGAAGACCAAGTGGAAGCAGCAGTTGATGAAGTATGCTTCTCGCAATGAAGGCATCAAGAAGTTTATCGAAGAGCATGCCCAGCTAGGACAGGAACTCCGTCAGAAGCACGGCATGGAAAGCGATTCGGAGGATTCTGGCGATGAGACCACGGGAAAGAAGAAGACTGTTGGGGAGATTCTTCGGGAAGCTGCGGAGGACGCTGCCAATGAAGATAACAACCTTATCACTGCTTCGGAAAATCCATTCCTGCGTGAACAGTTGGCCAAGATTCGTGAAGCCAAGAAGGCAAAGTCGAACGTAAAGAAAGTAACGAACGAACTGTTCGAGAAGGCTAAGAAGAACCACGGAAAGGCCCTCTTCGATGTTGATAACGACTGGACAGCCCCTGAGAAGGAAGCTGCGTCAGAAGATGAGGAGGAAAGCGATCAGGACGAGGTTGCCGAAGAAGACGAGGAAATGAAAAATCAGGAAGACGTGGTCGATAAAGAGCAGGAGGAGGAGGAGTCTGATGACGAAGAAGACGTCGAAGACGAGCAGGAAGAGGAAGAAGATGAGGAGGAAGAATCGGAGGAGCCGAGTGCCTCTCAAAAAACTTCTCGTAGAGATATCGACAAGATCTTCGACGACATCAACTCTAGTGTCATAGCGTCAGTGAAGAAGTCTGTCCACTTTGCTGACGAAGTTGACGAACCGAATCAGAAGAAGAAGGGCAAGAAGCGCGCTGCAGCCGAGCCCATAGACCCTAAGAAATCGAAGAAGAACAAGGAGGATGTTCAAGATGAAATCTCCCTGAATCCGAGAGACTTCCTCAACATCGAGAATAACGCACTCGTTAATGTGAACAAAGAAGTGATGGACACCATCGAGGAGTTTGGAGAAGGTAGGAACTAAAGTCTAGAACTGATTGAAATGGTTTATTTAGAACTTCAACAAGAGGCTCTTGCTGCAGCCTTCCAGGACGATGACGTGCTTGCTGAGTTCGAGGAAGAACGTGATGAGGTGCACGGCATCGAAAAGCCCAAGGATATTGACCTGAATCTTCTTGGTTGGGGATCGTGGACGGGGCCCGGTGTCGAGAAGAAGGCGCCTAAAAAGAGGTATCTCTTGAGTTTGTCTGACCCTTCTAAATGTTGCTTCTCTAGGTTCATACTGAAGGCTAAGGAACAAAAGCGAAAAGACCGCAAGAATGTCGGATTGATTATCCGCGAGAACATCGATGCATCGGTAGAGAAGCTGCAGCCGAACGAGATACCTTTCCCGTTCACGACGATAGACGACTTCGAAGCTGTGCTGAAACAGCCAGTTGGCCAGGACTGGAACCCGGTGCAAGTGACCAAGGACTTGACTAAATCGACGGTCAGGACGCAGGCTGGACGGATCATCCGCCCGTTGGATAAGGAAGCGACGCTATCCAAGCGTCAAGTCGCAGAAGTGTCGGATGATTCGGATGGCGAGTAGAAGTTTGTTATTGTTATTGTTAATTTTTTGTTGATTTATTTGTTACAAAAGTTGTTACATAAAGATTATGAGCTGCTGCCTTATGTTAGAAGGGGCGAGTTGCGGTAGAAGAAGCGACTCGCACCTTGAGTGTGATTTTGCGGTATGCAGTAGTGGAGCAGTCACAAAGGACTCAATTTTAGATACATTATCCTCACCAACTAGTATGTATATAGTTTTTTATAGTAGAATCGATTGCTTTCATCCAAAGATCCTGATTAGGGTGCCGTTTAAAACAGCTAATCAAGTGGTAGTCAGTTGGAATAACATTCAGTCGGTGTGAACTGTACTCAGAAGGAAGAAGTTTTTATCAGTTGCTTCCGCAACGAGCTCATATGCTCTACCACATTTTGGCTTACCTAGCAACTCAAGCTGTGGGAGCAGGAGCCTTGTTATTATTCTCATCCTTCTTTGCATCATCTCCAACTTTCTTTGCTTCTTCTCCTGCTTTCTTTGCTTCTTCTCCAGCTTTCTTTCCTTCTTCTCCAGCTTTCCCTTCACTTTCGTTTCCAGACGAAGGTGAATCCTTCGCGTCGCCACCGATTTTCATCGTCGGTGGAGGAGAGTTCGGCTTGTAGGGCAGTTCGCAGGCGACGGGTGGAGCGGGTCGGTTGCAATTGGGCGGAGCGTTCGTCCGCAGTTGCTGGAACGTAACCTAAAAGCTGGGCCTGATGAAAAGATCATGAACAGTCGCGGACAAACCTGAAGATCGGCATCAATGCAGACGACGGCGGCAGCGTTGTTGAACTGTCCGCAGTAGTTGGGTGCCGAGAAGATGGTGATGAGCTGACGACCCACCATCACTTCATAACCGTCCTGGACGACTTGATGGGCGCGGATGACCATATCGATGCCGAGCAGCTTGCACGCTGCTTGCATGACGCCTTTTCCGAAAGCGTAGCTGATTCCACGAGGCGAGTAGAACCAGCCGTCACCCTTGTTTGTGGGGTCCGACCAAAGGAGGTCGATGAGCAGGCCGCGGTCTTGCGGCTCGCACGGTCGCACGATCTGGCGGATTTGATCGAGGTTGGTGAGCTCAGGGCTGAGTCCGCCGTGCATGCAAAGCACTTTCTTTGATATGAGCCCGGCCATGGGCATTCGGTTAAAGACAGTTTGGAATTCCCACCAGAGACCGACACTGAAATGAAATTCACCTTATCATTCCAAAAACTTATCAGAAATTGCCAAAAGTGGGCTCAATATCGCTACAATTCTTCCTTAGGCTAAGCAATTTTGCAATCATCAAACAGTTCACATTGTTACCATACTCCTTGTACTACTTACCCATATTTGCGCACACACTCTTCGTAGAATCCATAGATGCGATTGACGGCGGGGGTCTCGTGGTTTCCGCGGAGCAAGTAGATGCGATCACGGTAGCGTAGCTTCAGCGCCAGTAGATAGACAATGACTTCGAGTGATTGCGGTCCGCGGTCGACGTAGTCACCAAGGAAGATCATACGTTCCTTAGGAACACGGCCTATGAGATCGAATAGTTTGTGCATGTCCTATAAAAAAGGTTCGTTCAACAGGGAAGAGAAAGTGAACCTGTCACCTGATATTGACCATGGATGTCGCCAATGACCTTGATGGGCACTTCGACTTCCACAAGCGAACCCTCTTGCATGATGATCTTGGTGGAGAAGGTGAGGATCGCAATGATTTCGTCCAGCGACAGTACATTGCAGATGTTGATGTCCGTTCGATTGTAGAGGCTGCCTAGCTTCTCAATCACGCCATCCAGCCATCCAGTTTCCGCTTCGGCCGCCATTGCTTGTCTTTATCTCCCTGGAATCGACGTCGTTATGATGGAGAGCAGAGGTAAGCACCTACCAGTAGTGACGACCGGTCGAGAAGCGCACACGACTGCCGAATGTTCGCTGCGGACAACTGATCCTGTGCAGGTGAGGCCCATCTGTCTCAGCGTTCCAAATCTGCAAAATGTACTTAACGGTCTAGACGAGATGCAAGTTGGCCATGAAGCTGTAGAAGAGGCCCATAGTCCACCGGCCAGAGAGATCCGAGTAATGGCGATCCGATCCATCGCTCTGTAGCGACCAGAGATGCGACTAGTGCCTTCAGAGAAAGCCAGGAACCGAGAATTTACACAATTTATGGTCTCTTGACGACATGGAATTAATTAACAAAACGGGTAATATAATGTGCAGACGGACTTCTTAATCGCGGGTGTGGGAATCATCGCCGGGTCTCCGTTCCAATTCGACTGTTGACTCTGCAATTATGGCACTGATCTGTCAAACGTAAACAGTAACCTACAGCTTCTCTAGTTGGGAGTTCACATTCTTCTGTTGATCACGCAGCAACCGCGACTTGTCCACAATCTTCTCGTACTGTCCGATCTCTCTGACCACCGTCTTCAGCTCTCGCTCGATCTCCTTTCTGGCACTCATCAGCCTCTCGACGATCTTCATCTCCATTGTGTAGGTGAGCCCGTTGCTCGGCTTGTTCATCGCTTCTTTCTGTGCTGAAACGAGGCAATTGACAGGGACAATATTAGACCTCACGAAACAAGCACCATCTTTAATCAGTCGAAAGGGACAGAAAATTAATGGGGACACAAATTGGCGTGGCGCTGCACCAGGTCTACGAAACTCAAACACGGAAAGCATGGAAACTCACAAACGTGGAAACCTACAAGCGATGTGACTTGAACGGTAGCGCCGTCTACCGTAGTTTCTGGCACATAATCATTGCGTTCAGGGAATTCTCGGCGAGGTACTTAACGGACTCCTCCTATCTTCGTACCGGCTGGAAGGGAATCACCTCGTGGAAACTGCCGGTGTAAACAGTTGGATTGTGAGTGCTTTGAATGATGAAGGTTACGGATACCTAACGCTCGAAGAAGACTCCAATCGAAATCTGTACGCTTTGGCATCTTTGTCTCCAGTAATAGCCATTAATCTCACTACCCTCAAGAGGTCAAATTTAGGCCCCTCGTCCGGAAAGCCCTGGCTCTAGTTAGCCATGCAAATTCAGAAAGTTCGCGAAAGCATAATTAATGCTCTTTTGCCGTCGGCGCTCCTTTGGCAGTTAGGCGCGCGGCGGCGGCGCCAAACTTTGCCGATATCGTCGGATGTCCGTTTGCCATTTGTCCTCCCGGCGGGCGGGAAAAAGGGCCTGAAGCAGGGTCGGGGTCGGAGAGCGCCGTTCGGCGTTAACACGATTTGCATTAGAATGGATCCGGCGGCGTCTGTGGAGGCTTCGAACTCCCGTGGAGACGTTTCGAGGAGAACGTGCAAGGGAAGTGCTCGGCTCTGAAGAATGATGGGATAATCCGATTTTTATGCACGAAAAAAGAGTCCACCCTTAACCTACGCGCAACATATGCGCAAATCCAACGAGATTTAGTTTGGTATCGGCTGCTCTTTCAGCTCCCCGCGAGCCGATGATAAATTTCTCCCTAACGAGCGCCGTTCGTCGTGCCCCCGGGGAACCGGACGCGCCAAAGGGGCCCGCTTGGACGCTTGGACACTGTTTTTGCGTGTCCCCGTCGTGGACAGATTCGGGAAGGCGCCGTCGAAATCATGATTTCGCGGCGGTGGCGCGTTGTCGCCAATTGGATCTGCAACGCGACGGGCGGAGATCGCAGATGATGAGCCGCCTATTGGCGGAAATTCGATTTGGGCGAATCGGAAGTTTCGCGTTGGCGCCTTTAACACTTGGAGAAGGGTGATCTTAATCGCGTTAGGCTTGGCTTCCTTGCCTGGAGGTGCCATTTCTGTGACTATGGAGATTATTGGACGCTTATGTAAACTGAAGCTGATATGACGAGGTCATTATTTAGCTTAATGTTCCAATTTTTGCGCCAATACCTTTATCGTTTGATTTAAACAGGCTGCTGTCCCCCTTCTTTTTTCCAGTGCATCGAGTCCTACACATACAGAAGCACTACGGCAAATCATATCTACTCCTGATTATCTGTTCCATCATAAAAAGAGCGTCGTGACGAAATGTGATGTGTCCATCTCTCTCTTCGAGATTCGTCCTCGAACTCTTTAGGGAATATCCCTATCCTTTTACATAGGGGCATCATTTTTTGTGCTTCAGTGGGATGACCTGTTTTCAACCCTTGGGATACTTATATTCTCGGTAGCTTTTTAGAGAAGAGTAAGTCAGTGCACACCTCCCTGCTAATGATATTGGCCATAGTTAGCTGCCCTCAATTAGATAGTTTACTTGTGTTTTGGCTTTTCACAGACGGGTAAGTATGTAACCCTGGTCTTATATGTGACCTTACAGTTTCAAATGACTCAATTAGATTTGATTTGACAGGACAAAATTGGTTCATTCGGCGCATCTACTGTCGTCCCTTAAAATGAATTTGGCTTCAACTTTCGTCCTTCGTGATTACGGACGATGTTTTACAAGCACTCGGGTAAACAGTGATGTCACATAATCTTATGACCATTACGAGGGATCAGTTTAAGGGGCCGAACTACATATCAGCTGTCCTCGCAAACACGATATTTTGAATTTTATGGTGGGCTTTAATGGACTGCTGTTTGCAGGGCCACTTATTTTCCGTCCTCTTTCCATATCTTGCCTTCTCGCCACTTCGATGACATTGGGCGTCAAAACATGCCGAACCGAAATCAATTGGAAACTTGTGAAACCATAGAATAGCTCATTTTTCGTCTTCACACTTAACGAACACCCATTCCCAACCACGTCATCTCTGTTTGCACTCGTCTATTTCCATCAAATTAAACATGGAAATGCATCGACGGGACCTTTTGTTCGATAATACATTTATGTTTCTTTGTTGGTCGTGCTTAGCAACTATGAGTTTCATTGGACATGACAGATGGCCTGAATGCTTTGCACTTTCATTGCCAAGCCAGGAACACTTCCAACCGAAAGGAAAAAGAGCGTTTCAAGCTCCATGTAGCTGTTATTCTTTACGGTTTCTAATTACGATGTTTGCTACAATTCTCTTTCATGAACTTTTCGGACAATTAGCACAATCTTCCACGTAATCTGTGGCAATTTTGTACATTATCGCTAATTTGTTCGTTCGTCTGGAAAACAAAGCCATTTGGCAGATCTGTCTTGGTGGAGACTTCTATTCTGAATGTTTAAGAAACCTGTAACTCGTCCCCTAGGTTTAGTGTCATTGATCTTGCACGCTTTCAAACATGTTAATCTCCCCCGTTTTTTAAAGAACGGGAGCTCGAACGAGAATAAAGAAGAATGGAAAACAGCCAGGTTGCTAAGTCCCACTGCCGGATTAAAAGGGCAATAAAGACATTCATTCGAAAGAAGTTCTGGTATTCGTGGAAGTTCCTAATCCTGACCCCACGTCGAATACACCGATGCAATTTTTATGACCCAGAAATGGTCCATGAATTCGTGGATTTTAAGCGGAATCTTGTGCTACTGACAATGAGCGGATTTATCGTTGAAATTGCCAGAATTTGTTTCAAATTTTAGTGCGTGACAGAGCGTTCAAGAAATAAGGTAGATTGATGGACCTAAGCCTACCGTATTTCACCCATCCACTTGGTCATCTTGATCACTTATACCGTATGAGTCCTAATAATAACTTTTCCCAAGATATGAAGAGGATGCTTTTTTCCACATGTCTTCAAAACGGCGTGACCCAAGCGACCGTATCCTATCCCTGGTTGTCCATGGTCTCGGATGGAACAGACAGTGTCTCACCATTACATATGCTTACAAAAAGTGTGTCCCATACGACTGTGGATTGCTTACTCTTAGCCGCCAATACATAACACAAATGCTGAGACCAACGGACACGATCTATGTTTTGCTATGACGTTTATACCGTACGCGTTTTACCTCCGTTTTCTCTAGTAAACATAAAAGGAGGGTTACAGTAACCTGGGGTTAAGTGTCTCTCCGTGAGAATACTTTGCTGCTCCAGAACACAAAGTCAAATAACCAACATAAGAAACAGGACACTCGCAAAGCACGCTCCTGACCGAAACTTTCTATCCATTAGGTAATCGCCTACTCCTTGACGGTTCCCACGGGGTACCCAAAAAAATAAAGTGCATCCGTCTCTGAAACATCGATTGTTTGTGTCTCACGACCACTCTATGCAAGACAAACACGGCGCGTTGCCTGCCAACCTTCTTCAAAAGGCACCTCCGCGTGCTTCTACGCTCTTCTTCGAGTGCGCCTTCCACAATCAAATATGCGCTCTTCGCGCGTGCTTAGCCTCCGTTTTACGACAGTAATAAAATCTGAAGGCAATTTGTCGCTGCGCGCACTCCGATCGCGGAAGGGCTAATCTCCGCTTCATTTATCCACTTTCCAGTCCTTTCCTGATTCATTTTTCCGCCGCAAGGATAAATTTCCGCGGTCAAAGCACAGATTCTTTCTGGGAGTCCGCTTCCGCTTTCTAATTTATTTAGCCCGGTCTGGAAGTGACGACAGATGTGTGATGGAAGTGGGCACCTCCTTCGCCTCTCTGGCCCTTGCATGCAAAAGGGCGGCGCACTTTGTCTTGTAGCTGCACCATAATGGCTGTGGTGTTCTACTATTTACTTTTGAAAGTTACTCTGTAGTGGTTCTATTGAATAAAGGGATCCTTCAGAGCACGTGCCGTGTGTAACAGATAAAGGTCCTGGTAAAACCGTTATTTCGAACAACTGTAAGAATAACCAAGTGCCACCCATATCTGGGAAACCTGTCACTGGTAAAGGTGGCAAAGTAATCATGTAACTTCTTAGGTCTGTGGCTGAACAGGTTACTGAAAATTTCCATCCTTTCTATTTTGCTAATGTTCACTGAAAGGAAGTAATTTTTCATGAAACCAGATTGATTTCCGCCAATACGGTCTTTAAAAATGGGTGTACCACTCTTTGTCGGAGGAGTGAACCTCCACAGCAACCATCGTTTGTGAAGACCCCGTCGGCATCCCGTAAGAAACGACCTGCTACTTCGCTTGTGAATTAAATGCTGAGTCCCTGACTGTACCTGTGAATTAGGCATCTTCTGTATTGAGCTTCTTATGATGCGCAAAAAAAAGCGTGAAAAGCTTTTATCTTACCATATCTTTTACCACCGCTCTTATCACTGCTCTTCTACTTGATTACAGCCAACGAAAAGGGTGTAAAACTTATGTGCTACCGACGCCAAGTTTAATGTTGCTCTCACTTTAGCGCTCCGCTTTATAGCACATGACAGTATTGCCAACTTTTAGAATAGGGTTTACGAGTTTCGCCTAAGTGCTTCGGCCTATTTAATAGATGCTGACGCTCTTGTTCGCAGTTTCTATGCCTTCCTCTCGTCACTCAGTTTCGGAACTTAAATTTAAGGACCTGCGTCAAAGTAGCTTAGGAGATCGGCACCGCTGACGTCCGATCTTATAATCCCGTTTATAAATTATTTAACGCCTACGAAAATCGCGAAAATCACGGAGGACGCTGTGATGCCACCGAGACGTTCACAGCTTATTAAAATGAAAGTTTAAAAGTGTCCAGCAGTCGACGCCAAAGTATACCAGCATGCGTGTTCTAACACCTTCGCCTATTTCATGAGTGAATGGCCTAAACTCCGGAATCTGAAGTCCAGAGTTAGTGCATACCTGGAATCATCGTATGTACTAAAGCATAGGTGCTTTTGTTGTTCAAATTCTCTGAGTGGTTCCATTTGGACCGACAGGAAATGTTTTGACCCTGCAGATTTATATCGTCTTGTCCGCTTTGTCATTGCGGTATTCCTGCATGGTTTTCAGGCCTACTTATAAAGTCCATCCACAGAATGTAGTCGAAAAAGTAATCACCAGTTTTATGCATTCTCCTCAGTTTGCGTGGAGCAAGTTTTTTAACCTAATCGTGTTTTTTCCTGGATATCGCTGCTAACACTTTATCCATAAGAACTGGAGTCATAAGATCCTAGAAATATTGTCCTATAAATTACGTTTATCATTACATACATAGTTCCTACGTACAAAATGAATTCAAATTTTTTCCATGCAGAGTTTAAGCCACCTTTGTGTGGAGTAGTAGACTTCCAAAGACTTCCAGGATTCACTTCCAAACCGCAATCATAAATGTTCCCTGTTCTGCTGGTTCCTCGAGAATTTTGTGCCTCGTTTTCCCCATAGATCCCTTACAATTAGCGTTTTTTCTACGAACTTTACCTTCAAAGGAACTGTATATTTGAGCTTCTCCGACAATTGGTAATGGCTGTGCCCATTAGCTCAACTGTACCTAACACACGTTTTCCACTTGCAACTTGTCGTTGCACCGTGTGGCTCCGTACAACACGGTCCCAAAAAAACCCAGCGAAAAATTAACGGACAGCACGTGCGATGGGCAATCGTTCGCGCGAGCCGCTTTCCCACACCCATCGACACTCCATTGCCCGTCTCATAATCACCCTCGGCCCCTTGAGCCTCCCGTGGCCCGCGACGGGGGACGCCGGCGCCGTTGGAAGCGGCCGTTGGCCCGGGCAGCGAGCCGGACATCGAAGATAATTAAGAAAAAACGGCGAAAAGGCTTTGCGGCTTCCGCCTTTCCCCCGAGCCTGATGCCCCCGATTGGTCCATCGCTTGATGGCCCTCTCGCTCCAAGCACTAGTCGCGACGGGAAGTGCGACGGGAGCCTTTTAGCTCGCCGTGATTATAATCTCGCCGTGATCAGGTCTCTCTGGCGACGCTATCAATCTTGAAGTTGTCTTTTTGTGTTCGATTTGCGGTTGATCGAGGGCTCCGTGGGGATTTTGCGATCAGCTGGAGGTACTTTTAATTGATTTTCTTGTTGGATGGGGTAGAGTTTAATAAATGACTTCGTCCAGCCGACTTTAATCGAACGTGCGAGGTCTTGAGGTCTTATTGAGAGCTGCCCTCTCAAAATCACCAAACGTCATAAGTGTTCTTTTCTGCTCCTATAGAACCTCTTGACCAGAAATAGAAAAAGAAATAAAAAAGATGCTCAAATAGTAGATGTTATAAGTGAAATCTGACCTCAGCTGACCGTATTGACGTCCATCGACAACCTGTTAAGCTCCGTCGTGTACTTCTTCTGAGTCTTATGCGTCCACTTTTTCATCACAATGAGTTCTTTGCATAAGCAGGAAAAATGTGCCAAATTTGTCTCTACCTAGTGCCCTCCTTCTTGGCGATTTTTCCCCTCCGATTTTTATCCTAATCCTCTCTCTAATTTCCTTAATTCTTAACGGATAATTTCTTTTTTTTCGCTCCGCATCATCTCATTTACATCACTCCCTCTTGCCACCTTCACCGTCATCCCCAAACAACGTCATAGCTCTCTGGATTATGCATGCACCGGTCGCATTCTGGCGTTGGAGATGGGCTCAGCCGTCTGAAAGTCTCCTGATCTCCTTCTGGATGAATGTTTCATGTCGTGCTCGAGTGGAGCACTTGAGAACGTGACAGAGATGGCACTACCACTGGAGGTACTTTGAGTTTTGCGATTTCCGCAATCATCCGGTGAATGATTGAGCGATCGGAATGTCAGCAGGATCAGCGGAGTCGACAGGGCATTTCGATGTCCTTCGTTTTTGCAAGAGAGCGGGGTTGTTCGCCATTTATCATTGTTGGGTCAGAACAAGAAGTTCCGGGCGATCAGAAAGATCCTATCACTGTGAGAGAGGGTTCAGTGACCCGAAGATTATTTTGTCCATTAGGACTTGTTTAAGGTTCAACAATAAAATCCAAAAAAAGAGATTAACTTCCTAAATTACTTTTCACTACTTTTCCGTCGTTTGTACTCAGGAATCGTCTTAGCTTCTATGGTTTTGCAGTCGCTTCTTACCGCTAGAAATCTCTTTTCTTCGCATTTTGTCTTATACAGATTGTTTTCCTCTGACACTACCCACATGGCTCAACCTATTCCTTGCACAACGTCGTCCTTGCCTGCTGGAAAGTTCGGTATTTCTCTAATTCTCCCCTGTGTCATGAATATTGCTGGATTTTCCCGAAACCTGCGCACTTAAAACCTCATGGGTATATGACTACATAGAATATTCTGACAAACATAATGACCGTTCTACTTGCTCTTAGGGGTATATGGCTACATCTACATATACCCATCTTATCTGAGTAGCGGCCGGCCCCTACCGTACCAGGTTGCACTTGAGCAGACTTTGTAAATCTGAATAGCTATTTCAAAATAAATGATAGTTAGATTATAAGTACCTCTCTTCCTCAGGACCATTGCGTAAAATCAGTTGTAGGAAAAACACAAACTGATGAAGCACCACAACCGCAACCACTCATACTTGTGCTTCCTTTCAAAGTTTCCCAACCGTCCACATTTCCGTTTCAATGTTTTTCGGAAAGACTCCGGATGTTGTAGGTCCGACGTTGACGTGAGTCATCAGTCCGCGGACGGAAACACTTCAAAGTGTGTCCCGTAACTGTGAAAAAACAGATAACATCCATTCGTTGACGCCGCAGGTCGTAAAGGTCTGAGAGACATCTTGAAGTGCTCCGAGTGGGGTAATAAATCCACTGGCTTACAACACATAAAGTGGGGAGGAATGTGATTTACAGCCGTTTGCAACATCTGGTGCTGTTTACAGTCCTATAAAACTTTGCACCACCCTCCCAGGAGAGGTAGCACCTTCGTCAATCTTTTCAGATCTGCCATGGTTATTCTTGGTGAGAGACTTCTGATGGCGTCCTTCTAATTCAACCACATCACAGTTTCGTGGCCTTGTCTTGGCAGACCCACGCCATAAATAACTAATATCGCTTGTTTCCCGGCACTTGCACTATCCACTTTATCTGAATTCTTCATTGAAGTCGTCACTGGTGTTCTGTACAGGAGGGTTATCTGCTATCGTATGACCCATATGACTCTTCTCATAGCTTACCCATGAGCTCCTTGCTTCAGGTAGTGGATTCACGTCATTAAAATGTACTGTGGTTCCTAACCATCGGAAACCTCCTTTACTCGATCAACTTCCTACTTTCTGGACAACGCAGCCGGATCTTTGCTTCCGAACAGGGCTCTAATTCGTGCTAAAGTGGTTGACGCCATGCGTCTGACTCCCGCCGGAACGGACTTCTGGATGAATGATTTCTGAACAAGCTCGGGTGTTTTTCAACATTTGACAGCAATGGGCGAAAATAAGTTCAGCTCCTTTCGTCTCTGAAGGTACTTTGATGGGCGTGACAGTCCCCTTTACTGTATATATGTGTTTCCGTCTGCTGCCTTAGTGCCTTCTTGGCTTAAGTGCCTTCCTCCTATTCATTGGCAGTGGGACGTGTGCGCAGAGCGCCTCTGACTAATTCCCACGTGAATCATTGCTGTAGTGTTCCCAGACGAGATGCCCGTTTTGGCACCTTCTTCCAATTGTGAGTCACCGTCTTTGAATGCACGATCTGTTTGTTGCCATCATAGCGCCTTAAAGGGTAACACGAAAACAAAGCTGCTAAAATGCTCTCTTTTTATGGTGATTCATGGAAATTGAAATCTTTTAGAGTCTGACGAATAGGGGGTGTTTCGTAAAATAAATCAGCATCTTGGATGTAAACAACATTGTGACAAATAAATAAGGGCAGATCTAACGGCATTTCAACTGTTCATCCTCAACTTAACTCTCGTCGGCATGAAGCTGACCTGACCACTGTTTTAATTCATTATACTCCAAATAGATAACTATTAATTGGTCCAAAATGAGCAAATTTCTTAAATAAAGGCATCAGGAAGTTAAACTCCCAAAATAGTGCTCAAAAAACTTGGAGTGGTTAATTCTTGTTTTCTCTATTAGAAAACCCATGACTGTAAAAGGCTACACTTTTTATTCTAAATGATTCTAAATGATTAATAGCTGCAGATCATTTATCCATTCCAACTTTTAAAATGTTAATCTCCCGCGTTTTTTGCTAGAAATTCGATGTTTCTATCTATTAAACAACGTTGAAACTATAAATTTTGTAATTTTTAGGTTTTTACAGGTTTTCCAGTTTTCTGGTGTGCTTAAGTGGAGCCTAATTGTTTTACTAATTCAGTCATTTCCCCTGTGATATAACGCCCAAGTCCGAAGCTTCTCCTCCTGCTTAAGATCACGCGACCTCTCGGTTTTGGCGATACAACCTCAACAAAAAGGTCTCACCCTGTGAAATATTAATGCATACACCTACCCACTGCTTGCAAATGTTGCGAAGTCCCGTTGAGGCGTGCTCCGAGAAGGCCGTCCGCTCGGTCAACTTCCTGATCAGGCCTTTCCTTGTCCTTCTCGTGCACTTAGGACCACGCTCATCTCCAGCTTTACAACCGTCGGTTTACGGCGTCGTTTCGGGGCGCTGTTTTCGAAATAAATCGTCGCAATTTGCTAAACGACGATTCGCGTGTCCTTTGGCCGGTGATTGCCGCGCTTCCGGGCCATCCCACTTCGGGAAATTGACTCTTCATTCAATTAGGCTCCGCGATCGATATTTTACGTTTTCTCGTCTTTGCTTCCGCCGAAATCCCGTGCACTTCTAATTAATTATGCAAATGAGGCGCGCCCTCCCTCGCCCCCACTTGGCGCAATTAAAAATTCCGAAATGTTGCGCGCACCAATTAATGGCCACCCAGCGTGCCGCTCGTAACTCTCGCCGCGAGCAAAGTGGATTAGCGCTGTCACTAAAAATAAGAATGTCACTCCTTTATTGAGGCGCCCTGCAGTCGAGCGGTTTCCACGGTTCCGTTTGAGGATTAATCCGGTAGTGGGAGGGGCTCTACGAATCTTCTATGCGAAGATAACCTTTTAAGAGATGTGTGCTCCTAGGGGAAAAGGAATCTCTTTGGCCCTATGCATTATTTCCTCCACCTGCTTCAATGTAGGACTGTTAAAGTTGAAACGATGCTGATATATGAGCCTTTGTTGGTAAACCTCCCTTATTTCTTCGGTTCCTGGTGCGGTCGTCATCCTTGGATGCCGTCATTCTTTTCAGACATTTGTTTGCATCGCATATGTCACTTTTTCTAGTGCATACTTAAGAAAACAGATAAGAAAAAAAAACCATATGACGAGGCCTGTCTCGACGTTCGGGTTTTTTGATGAGCTACGTTCTTTCCATGTTCATTAGTGTTAAGTACGATAACGATCTGTGTTCTCTATCACGCACGAGCGATATGAGACAGGTATGATAAGTTGCACCACCATTTCTCACCCCTGTTCCTCAGCTTTTCCCTAAACGATTAATTTAAAACATTGGAATATGAATATCGTCCTATCATACACACACATTGCTTTAAGTGAGCTGTCATCCTAACAGTTTTACACGACCCCCTCTGCCAAATTGAGGCATCGTATGGTTATGTTAAGTAATATTCTTTTCTACTTCGTTGTGTATGTTTCCATAGGGTCCACAATTTGCTAACTCTGGTTAGAACGATTTACTCATAATCCACTGAAATAGGAGCAAGATAATCTAGATAGATACACTTGCTTCTTCTACCTTTAGCTGAACGCCTCAAAGATCAAGTGTCACTGCGCACTTAACCGGGAAGTGCGTATTTGTTACATAGCTAATTACTATTGTCGGCCCCTAGCATTTCATTATCTGTCAGTTTGGATATTCTTATCTCACACGCTCTCGTTACATTTTTTTGTAATCTTTATGTGAACCACGACTTGAAGTCGCCACGAGGCGACCGCGAAATGACTAATGTGTATCGTGATTTGTATCAATTAATATGAATATACTCGGCATCGCGTGTCCACCGATGCAGCGCAACTGACCTAAAAAAGAAAAAAGGGCACACCAGAAAAATGTTGTAAGGGAACTTTTACCATTTTCAGGACCTACCGTAGTCATATCGTCTTCGTAGTTTACTGTAAATAATGTTTTGCAACAAAGGCTTATATAGCAGCTTACAACCCCTCTAATCCCATTCGGGCAAGCAAATGCCAATATAAACATTGGCTAACCCTAGGGTCTTACGGCTCCAAATTTATCAATTCGTGCCACCATCTGCTCCATTATAATAACCCCTGGCGTTGGACTGTTGCCCTCTACGAACGGTTCCTACTCTAAAACCTAAGAAATCTCTTTTATTGAGATTTGCATAGTATTTCCCTTATAATTACTGTTCTTCCTAAACAGAAAGTGCAAAAGTTACAACAAGGCGTCTTCTAGCCATGTAGCTAGCTCTTCTCAATATCATAAGATCTCCTCTGCGCTCTGTTCAAATCCAGCTCCAGCACAGCTTGACCCTTACTAAAGACAGGTGCTGGTCAAGACCGTTTTCGTGCACCACTCTAAACACCGTTTTGCAACAGAGGCTTATCAGCGCCACGCTGCTCTAATCCCAGCAGAAGAACGTGTAGCCCGCCAAAGGTCCATATAAACATTGGCAAGCGTGTGACCACTCGCCCTTCGGCCTTCCAGCGCGGCTTGGCGTGATATTGGTCCGTTTCTCCGAACACTATCATTAAGACAGATGATGTGCGTCCGCGAGTGCAAACGATGTGCGGGCGAGCCGCCACTGACGTAATCCTCCCTCTGCGGTGCTGGAAACGCCATGTGGAGTCGCCGGCACACATTTCCGGAACACTTTTTACTTTTGGGAACCGACCTCCTGCCAGGTGATTAGCGCGCTGGGGGCACGATATCGCTCTGGAGTGGGAGGGGGTGGTCTCCGCCCGGAACTGCGGAAGTCTTCGCGTGCAAATTGGAGACTCAATTGTTTACTTATTGATTTATCGCGCTTTTCATTGTTTATATCTGCGTGTGGTCGACATCACGTTTTCGCGTATTCGGAGTGGTTAAACATGTTAAGCTCTTAAGCGCTACCGTGTGACGTGCAACATGGCCTTGATCCAAGTGGCGTATTGTGACCATGCTAGGGGGTGTTTGTATTCATACCAGGGCATCGAGGGTCAGGATACAGTACTGGGAGAGGAGGCTAGTCTGATGAGAACGTCAATGGCTCTAATTTTAGAGTAATGAATGCTTGGATGGGCTTCCCCGGCGTCTTCAAAGCTATGTTTAGGGCGCCATTGACATTCCTCGTTTTGTGTTTGATCCACCTTTTATCGTAGCAATTGTAGGTGTTCTATTCCTGTGAGGGTGAAAGATAGCAATTCGGATGTGAATCATAGTTTCTGGGTGCTAGGCACATAACCGGTTCTGGTTTTTCCTGCTTTGATTTCATCCCACCTTCATACAGTAACCGTTCTAAAGCAAGCTCATTTTTCTAATGTATGATTCTTTTTAATCTGGAAACTGATCTCTGGAGTGACATTTCCACTACGTGCTTAATAACAACAGTGACATTACATGTTGAATTTTATTTGGATCGCGATTATGTGTATTAAATTTTATGGACTTTCGGATAAGCACGGTTTAGTCTCCTAAAAGTAGTAGACGTGGCTTGGGATGATGTTTTTGCCAGATGTAAACTTTAGTACAAACAAACAAACGCCAGAACCTCTAAATCGGATCATGGAAGCCAACTGATCTCAAGAATCTTGGACAACGACATTTGTTCCTTACTTCATCCCAGATGAAATACCAATGAGGGTGTGTGAATTAAATTGACGCCGTAGCCTGTAGCCAACGCATTGGTCCTCTAAATGGTAATCCGGATATATCAAGGACAATTTTAATCGGATTTACAAGTGGCCGACTTGGGATAAGAATGTACTAGGCGGCTGTTCTGGGACCTGCGATTTACTGAAGTGAATGGTGGAGATATCTCCCTGTTTTGAAGTGACTAAAGTATGAGGAGGTAATAATTTTTTTTCACCATTAGAATAAGTTCTTGACGGTGCTGTCCAAGTACATAGGCAATCTTACGGTTCCATTAACATGCGCGAGTTAGCAAGTGATTAAACGGTTAACCTATTGGTTTTCTAGTTCTCAGTCGCTGTGTTTTGAATCAGAATACTCCTTTTTGTATAATTTTATCTTTTTCTTGTATTCATCGTGCGTTTACCTGCAATTCCCTTCTTACGCCTTCTGTGAAAGGTCCTTCTGCCTAGCGATGCCCTTTTAAACTGCTAGGCACTTGCATTCAGTGAATAAAGTACATCCCAACAATGCACCACTAAGACGCCGAGGTGAAGCCTAAGTCCGATAAGAATAGATCTGGATTTCATATTCGTCCACCTTTAATGTTTCATCAGGCCCAAAGGTCAGGGAAACGCGCCACTTTCGAACGTGGCGGCCGGGGTCGTGTGCTCCTGGAGGAGAACGGACGATGTTTGCCGCCGTCTCGTCTCGGAGACAAAAATAAGCGCGCGTGCTGTCTGCGGCCGGAGGACAGATGATCGGAGATAATGGGAGTTAATCACTAATTTTTCTTTATTTCGTGGTGATGACGGAAGCGTTCGGTTTTGTCCCTTTGTGTAATAGTGCGTCAGCGACAAGAAGTGCTACCTGAGCGCGTTCGAGAGAAATATTGGTCCTTTTGTTGTTTCAAGCGGAGAGTCGTTTGTCAAAAGGCGTGTGCGACAGATTGGCTTGGTAGTCGTCGACATGTTGTAGCTGTGTAAGTCGTCCGTTTTTGTTGATACGCGCCGAGATCGCCTGCTTCGACTTGACCTTGATTTATTGGATTCTTTCCTGCTTACATGAACCGTTTGTGAGTGTGTGATTTATGCTTTGGATGGTCCTAACCGGAAAAAGAACGATTATCTTGCGAATTTTGGGCTCTTTTTTGCCCGATGAACTCTGGAACACGCTCGCCTCTATTCTAAACCTGTTCCAGTTCTTTGTGCGTAATTGTTAGGTTTGTTGCACTTGTAGGCAGAAGCCAGGTCATTGAATACCCAGTTTATAAAAAATTCAGACTCTCTATATGGAAGATTACAAGCTTATTTTACATGACATTTCTGGCTTTAGTGAAAGTATGGTACTGCCACAAAGTGAAACTTTTTGACCTATTGTATCCGGTTTATGTAAAGTGAGTCGGGCTGCAACTCGCCGACTCGCTTTTAGAACCAAAAACGTTTTTCGGCCGAACTCTGAGAACAGGTTTTGGAATTTTTTAACCATTGAATATTCACCGCCATGAATGTCATTGCCACGTGAATACCGCGCTGTTACTGACTTGTGACCCTTACGTTTTTTTTCTTACGTGATATCACCCACGTTGGGACCGGTTCGAACACACGCATCGTTTTGTTCTTACAACGTACTTATGACCCCTATGTTTATGGTATCACTGTATCGCCGAGTATTATTATACCAGCGGGTTCTTTTGTTTGAACCACCGTTAGTAGTGCACGCTTTATGTTAATCCTATTTGCTCGCTGATCGGAACAAAAAGTAAAAAAAATATATGGTCATGTCAACATGGAAGATTGTTTATGTTTTGTGCCTTCTAGCCACATAGCTTGGTGCTGAGGTCTAAACACAGGTCGGCATACAGCGCAGGTTTTACGCTTTCTCATGTATGTTTGGATTGCGACCACATGCACTTTTATCTCGACCCAAGATCTGAAGATCCTCCGATCACAATCGTCTATAATATATGGAGCATCCAAGCTTCTCCTAGGAACTTTGGCGCCTAATTTTTGTCCACTGAAGAAATATTCTGATCCCTTCAACGGTTATCAGCCTCACCGTTTATCAGTAGTTCCGTGTCCATCAAGTCCAGTCATCATATGATTCGGTGGTCCCCTTGTACTACTTAATGGTCGCGTTCCCTAAACAACATTTACACACCAGATATCAGTGATCAAGGCGAGGTTTCAGGTGACAGAAGTGCAAAATATCTCAAGTGTCCAGTAGATAAGATCAACCATACGGCCTCTACAAGACAAGGCATCTTGTCACCGCCAAGTGCCTGGGCTGACCAACCTGGCTGGTATTGTAACACGGCAAAACAGAGGTGACTCGGGCCGCAACATGCGTCTTTGATTTATTGATTCCGCTGACCGAGTCTCCGCTTTGCATCCTTATCACCGACATTTTCGCGACGGTTCCCTCGATCTTATCGCGGCGCTTCCGAGTGGCGGCACGTGCCCACCGAGCCTACTTTTACGAGAGCTGCTTCCAGCGACTCCTCCCCCGTAAACTCGCCCGCCGAATATGGATGAACGCTCGTAGACGACGCCTCCCGACGACATGTTATTGGTGTTGCTGATCGGCGCCGCCGCGTGCCTCTGGCGACCCGCCGAGCAGCGCGCCTTTCAGCACCAGTTCAGCGACGATAGTGATCTGCTCGTCAGGACGAAGTTCGGCCTGCTTAGGGGCGTTAGACAGGTGGGTGCGCACTGAACTTTGGGGACAGAGGGCTGCTCGGGACGAGACACACTCCCAGGGAGTTAGGGGGTTACACTAACTGATTTCATAGGGTTCAATGGGCAAGGATGATCCAAAGGGGCTCAAGGTTGGTCATCTTGTGAAATGTCTCCTTGCAGACATGCTAGCAGACATCAAAGTACAGATCTCTGCAGGGAGACCCTTATCAGAGAAATGATCTAAATCGAAACAGCGTCTGGGGCCTATTTTTTTAAAAACGGAGGAAATGAGGAAAAGTTGACATGCTTGAGAGAAGTTTCTCACGTTTTAGGCATTCGATCCCTGATTAAAGCAATTAGTATTTGCCCAAGCATCCACTGACTTATGGGCTCACACTTGGCAGGCGAGTGGGGCTATAAGAAGCAAGTACAGCGTGATGTTCTCGTCTCTTAGGTCCGCCGTAGAGGCGTCCAGCAAAGTGGAGGCCGTTTGGTGAACTGATTAACACTTGAGGCGGTTTCCTTGTGAGTGTATTTGTTAACCCTCTTTTCGAAGTGCACAGGAATAGGTTACAGTACAGATACCGAAACCGATTGGAACAAAAAGCGGAACCGGAACCTATTGCATCCCTATGGACTGCAGAGAATCAAAGGAGGATAAAAGCCAACATCTTCTTTTCATTTAAAGCAGTTAATTACGGTGGACTTGCAGGTATTCAATGAAAAACCCATTGCCGCCTTCCTCGGAGTGCCTTACGGAAAGACGCCGGTCGGTCGGCGACGGTTCGCGAAGCCGGAGTTCGTGGACAAGTGGTCGGGCGAGTTCCCCGCCGACACCCTAGCCAAAACGTGCTACCTCACGCCGGACACTATGTTTCCCCAGTTCCCAAGTGCCGAAATGTGGAATCCTCCAAATGTGAGTTTGCACTGTCCACTCCTGAACTCTGGCTCCAGGCTCTCGACGAAGACTGCCTTAACTTGAACATGTGGGTGCCGAGGCAGCACAACGGCTCCGTGATCGTGTGGATCTACGGCGGAGGCTTCTTCTCCGGCTCCCCCTCGCTGGACCTGTACGACGGCAGCGTTCTCGCCGCGATGCACAACGCCATCGTCGTGAACATCAACTACCGCCTGGGTCCGTTCGGGTTCCTCTACTTCGGGTTGGACTCGCCGGCGCCCGGCAACATGGGTCTGCTGGACCAGCAGATTGCCCTGCGCTGGGTCTACGAGAACATCGCCGCCTTCGGAGGCGACCCTTCCCGGGTGACTCTCCTTGGCGAGAGTTCCGGAGGCGCTTCTGTCACGGCGCATCTCTTCGCGCCGGGCAGTCACAAGTACTTCCACAACATCATCGTGAACGTAGGTTGCTTACGTGGACCGTAGGAACCGGGCAGTTGCAGAGCGCGGCGATCATCAACAGCTGGGCGACGAAGCCCAACGACATGATGCTGGAGATGTCCGTCTCGCTGGCGAGGCGACTCAACTGCACGAGGAACCCCGGCGACATCAGTCGAGAGGTGGACCAAGTGCTCAGGTGCATGTCCGAAGTCCCGCCTCATATCGTCCAGGTACGGTGTCGAAGCTTCCTACGTGCTCCTCACAAGTAGGTCTTCAGAGAGAGGCGGACTCGGTCTCTGACCAGATCAATGTCCCCATGATGTTCCCGTTTGTTCCGATCGAGGAGGACGCCAACTTCTTCAAGGTAAGCTTCGTCGTTAAGCACTCATCCTCCCATTCATCGCCGTTCTCAGAAAATTCGCACATTCGGTCACTTCATCTCTTCCTGATTTTCAGGGCAACGTCTACGAGAAGATCCGAACGCGCGACTTCAAGAAGGACATCTCGGCCATCGTCGGCACCGTCCAGGACGAGGGCACCTACTGGCTACCGTACTACCTGGAAAGCCCCAAATATGGTTTCCACTTCAACCATACCGTATCCGCCGAGGACGTCTCCAACCGAGCGCTCATAAACAGGGCACAATACACGCGCTCCTTCGAGGCGTTCATGCCCAACTTCGGGAATTCCCTCCTCGCGCGGCACGCCCTTCTTCACGCCTACGAGGAGGTGTCCGACCGTGCTGACCTCAGGGAACGACTCAGGGACGGCGTGGCGAGATTCGTCGGCGACTACTCGTTCACCTGTTCGCTTATCGAGTTCTCCGACTTCTTGGCCGACAACATCGAGGGCGGCGTCTACATGTACTACTTCACGAAGAGGTCGTCGGCGAACACGTGGCCCAAGTGGATGGGCGCCATGCATGGCTACGAGATCGAGTACTTCTTCGGCATGCCTTTCCGTCTGGGACACATGTACAACCCGGCGCAGCTGCCCAACGAGCAGAAGTTCTCCGAGATCATCATGGGGTACTGGATGAACTTCGCTAACTCAGGGTAGGTCTTTGGTACTAAGGTTAGGGTCTAATAGGCACACTCGCCAAGGAGAACCACAGGGTTGCCTGGGTTGCTAACCGACGACGTTTTTGAACTGCTCAAAGGCTACGTTGTTTTGCCACCCCTCCATAAACAATCATATGTCTAGGTCCCCCACGGACATCTGGCCCAAATACAACCGCATAACGCGGAAGTCCTTCGTCCTTGGCGACGAACTCACCGGCACGAGTCACCGGATCGACGTCGACGTCCACGGAAAGTACTGTAGGCTCATCGACGAAGCAAAGAGGCTCACGGAACTCCCCACCAAAAGTGAGCTCTCCCCCTTCCAGCACCTCAACAAAGCCCTCTTTCAGATTGTAACCAGAAATCAGGCCCCGAACACACGTCCATGCTCACCGCGTCCTCGCCCAGGCCTCGGTCCTTAGCCGTCGCCAGCGTCCTCCTCTTACTTCACTTTGTGCTTTAATCCCCAACCGACGTCCAAAGAACTATCACACGATATCATTACTGTCAGGCTCCACCCCTTCGTAGACATCGACCATTCCACTCTAATTCTCTACTTTCACGACGAATCTGTAGATAGACTTCTATTGTCGTTGCAGTTGTTTGTAGATTGCCATTTCCTGGAGATGTTTGATTCTATTCGTTGTTTTGATGAAAGAGTCTTTTATGAGCTTACGAGGCCAGCACAGTAAGTGTCCGTCGACAAGGGAGCTGTTACTTTGTAGTAAAACCAGAGGAAATATTTCAAAGCGCATCATGTTTTCCTTAGTTAGTAGACGCCTCACTGGAACCAGTGCTCCCTGCGGTACTGTGGATAGAGCGATTTACTAACACCACATAACTATAGAACCTTCCATAGAAGTAAGCACTGCACGCGTACCTTAAATGAAAATTGGACCCCAATATCCTAGAGGCAGTATGGTCAGCGCAAGTTAATACAACCGTCAGGGCTATTGTGACAAGGTTCGCCCACAATCACGATTCTCTGATAATGGACACCTCACGATAATTTGATATATAGAGCGTTATCGGAGTGTGATTCAAAGTTGTTATATTGCCTATACAGCTAGGGAGTGACTCAAAGTAGGATCTATCGACTTACAATTAAGAGAAGCTTTTGCGATGAATTATTGCCGCTATTCTCCAGATGCGATAAAAGACTTTTAAACGATCAACGCATATCTTGCCGCTTCCATAGTGAAAGCTGGCGACTCCAGAGCTTGCAGAAGGCATAGAGCTAATTTAAAACTCTTCTACTGAAACTGCAGCGAAATCATCGGATATAAATAGGCAATTCATCCCCGGAGTACCACTGTCTTGTTCTGTCGTCATCTACGGCTGTACAGGGAATTCTGTAGAGCGCATTACATAGTATGCAGTGATCAAGGATAGTGAGCAAGGTGACTCAAGGCGTCGGACGTTTCTCAGAAACCGTGTTGATGGTGTGAGAGATATGTCGTGCAGGGAGTTCTGTAGGGGCGATTACATGCTTTACGGACAGTGAGCAGAGTCGGCCATTGACACAAGGAATAGCAAAATGACCTGATCGTTCTTTACGGTATAAAATCTGTCCTACATTATTGCATATTTCGCAGTGCCTATTTCACTTAGACTGCCAACCATTCGTACTCTTTCTTCCGTCGCATTCAACTTTCAGTCAATATTAAGGCCGGGCCTCAAAACCCATAAAATTAGGCACAATCGAAGCCGTTGCTGGTGGCAACCATAACCGAGCGCTGCCTAAATCTTCTTAATCCTCAGTCCCCACTAGAGCCATGGACCTGAGCAGTCAGTTGCTTCTTCTTCTTTTCTCACTACCTCCCACAGCGGTTGGTGAGACCCTTTCAGGCCGATCTAGGCTCCCCTAGATGTGCACCGAAGGCGAAGGCAGCGTTAAGTACATCCGGATGGACTACGTGATCCATGGAAGCTTCTTGAAGAAGGTGATCGTGGACAACTTGAAACAATGCTCCGAGATGGCACGTCGCAATTCCACCTTTGCCGTAGCTTTGTCGGAGATCGAGGAAGGGGACGGTCCTGTCAAGTACGCGTGTGAAATGATGGAGGAGTTCCATTTTCTCGAAAAGAGGAGCAACTCAGATTTCCCCTGGTTCTACTTGGCGAACATGAACTCTGGAAACAAGTGCCCTGTCAACGGACCTTTCCTAGGTGAGATATGAACAGGGGAAGGTTAAAAATTGTGCATGGATGTTGCAGGTTGCATTATAACTTTTTTTCTGCGTGTTAATCGCATGCAAAATTTCTAGGACAACTAGAATTTACTACCAATAAGATTTGAGAAACCCCGGGGTTGCTAACTAAAGGTATTGAGAGGGCTTTCGAAGCTCATTGAAAAATAGAGGTCCCTGTCCTTTCAAAACCGAGGTCACGATGATTTTCACTCACAGCAGTGTTAGGGATTAGGTAGCTATGTACGGTATGGCAGGGATGATAGCACAAAGAATTTGTGCCATGACATCGGAATATGTTGCTTTGCTAAGACGCGATAGTCCTGTGTAAATGGACTCGTTTCAGTGTCACAGGTCCTTCAGAACAGAGGACAATGCGACCAAGTGTATGGCTCAATATGCCAGAAGCTTGAAAAACTGAAAAGGCACTGCAAGGCTGTGAACACCTCCGACTGCACTTGTAAGCATACCTTTGGGACTCTTGTGACCTTCCTTTTCCCTTTACTGCCTTGATGCTTAACTCACTCTTCAGTGCCCTGCGGAGAGAAGGAGATGCGGAAAGCACCAGATTACACGTCTTGCTGTCCTGCATACGTGAAGGAGGATGGACAGAAGGCCTGCTGTCCCGACGGAGAGAGGGTTATCCTTGGTGAAAAGGAGTGCTGCGCGGCCATATCACTGCCGGATGGAAAGCAAATGTGTTGCCCAAAGAAGACTTTCCCTGGGAGGGACCATAACGGAACCGAATTCTGCTGCCCCGAGAAAGGACCTTGCTGTCCGGAGGGCCAGAAAATCGCAGCGAGGTCAACAGAAGGGATAGCCATCTGCTGCCAGAAAAACGAGCATTTCGAGAAAGTGGTCCAGGGAGAGAACAAGTGCTGCTCGGAAGGACAGAAGCTGCTCCCTGGAGCCAAAGAATGTTGCCGAGCCGACATATACGAGGGCAAGGAAGTGTGCTGCCCTGAAACAACAGGGTCCTGCTGTCCTAAAGGCCAAGAGATCGCTGGAACCCTTGGGATCAACGCGCATTGCTGCAAAAATGGCTATGAGTTTGGAGAATCCAAAGGGAAAGGCTACTGCTGCCTAAAAGGTCACAAGTTTATGAAGTTCCATGGCGACAATGCTGTATGCTGCCCACCGGATGGGAACTTCGACTACAACGAAGACTTCGGCAGATGTGTCGGTGTCGTCACATTTGTAAGCACACGATCCATTTTGATTTCGAAGATATCTTTTCCAGAACCAGAAACACATGCCAAACAGCGCAGAGGAGCTGATGTCCTTGTGCGAAGAGCACCATGCGTCTCCAGTTAAGATTGAGAATGAAAGTCAGAACCGCTATTTGGACCAGGCACATTACCACAACGTACTGATAGGACTCGCGATCCCGGACGGTCAGGAGTGGACGAAAGAGAACTTTCGCTGGATCGTCGACAATTCAACGGCCAAATTCACGCAATGGAGATTAGGGGAACCAAACAACGCAGTGCGTTTTAAAGGACTCGAGGTAGAGCTATAACCCCTTTTGGTTTCCTTCTATAAGTATTCGTTTTAGAGATTCGTGCAACTGCGGAGTAGCGGAACGTGGATAGACGTCAACAACAAATGGTCACCGATATCGGGAGTCATCTGTGTGATCGACTACAGTGAATCGGGGTGAACCTGACAAAGCTTGAACTGCGAGCGTAAGATTTGCTTTGAGCTAGTTCCCATGTAGACCATGGCGAACTGACAATGAGTTGAACCGCATGAAGTGAACCGCATTTACTGATATATATCTCTGTACCTTGCTACAGTACATCCTTGTATCTCAGACATATTTATGTGTGAAAACGCCAATTCCTATCCCCTATATGATCACCAGCGCACTTGGATGTTGAAAGAAGGCTTTCGAGCTGATTTATATACATTTATCAGTTTATCATAAGGTAGAATACGTAAACCCGTAGTCCTATGCAACGCACGTGCTCCTATACATATGTACAGCGCGATCCCTGATCGATGGATGCTCAGAACTTCTGGCTGGTGGACTCTTCGTCGGAGAGCTGCTTGGTCATGAGAAGACGACGCTCGTTCATTCCGTTGGACAGACGGACGCCACCAGGGTACAGTGTATCTAAAATGAAGCTTTAACTACCATGTAGCAGGGGAGTGAATCTCACGTTGATAGTAGGTCTTGCTGGAAGCCTTTCCGAACAGCTTCTTGAAGGCGTTCCGGAACTTTCCGCTCATGACGTTGTAGACAATGGGGTTGATGGCGCAGTTGATGAAGATGAGCGTTTTGGAGAACAGTATGTACCTAGAAGGAGGGGAGTTAGAGAGAGGGGCGGAGGGAAGCACAAACCAGTCGGGGTCCCAGATGATGTGGGCGAACGAGTTGTACATGACCATCGCTCGGTAGGGGAGCCAACAGACGGCAAAGACGAGGACCACCAGCGCCAGCATCTTGACCACCGAATTCTTGGACTTCTTAGCGCTCCCCTTGTGGCCGCCACGCGTGATTTGGAAATCGCAGGTCGCGGTAGTGGCCGTGGTTCCGTTGCTCGAGGTGGAGGTGAGAACGGCGCTCTTTCGGGAACCTTAAAAGGTTAGGTTAAGGGCTAAGAAGGGTTATGGTAATGATGAGGCATCGCGCTTAAACCAGCCACCGTCCTTACCATTATTGCTGTGCGACTTCTTGGTCACCTGGTGGCGGATGTCGTTCTTCTTCAGCGTGAACGCGATCTTTCCGTAGATGATCATGTACAGGAACATGGGGAACACGTAGAACGCAAAGAAGTCGCCGAAGAAAATCGTCTTGTAGGTCCAGTTGTCCCGCTCCAGTTTGAACCCGCACATCGATCCTTCCTCGTCCTCCTTCACTGTTGCCAAGTACAGCCACGGACTGTTGTACATGATGCAGAACGACCAGATGCCGGCGATGATCATCTTGGCGCGTTTGACGGTGCAGATGTACCTGAAGGGAAGCGATTGATGCATGAGATCTTAGATAACAGGGTACCTCGCTTGGATGGGGTAGCATATGCCGATGAAGCGTTCTATGGTGAACGCGGCGATCGACAAGGAGGAGGTGTTTATGGCCAGGTAGGGCAAGTAGGAGAAGAGAGAGCAGCCGATGGAGCCGAAGATGTAGTCGCTGGGGAGGTGGAGGGTGCTGAGTTCGGTTGGAGTGGCTGCTATGAAGAAGAGACAGTCGCTGAGGGCCAAGGAGACGAGGTAGCAGTTGGTGGGAGTGATCTGAAAGGAGATTTCTTTTAAATGCTTTCCTTAAGCTGAAAGATCTTCTCTACTAGGCCCCTATAACTTCTGATCTGCTATCGCGCTACTTCTTGCTTCCTCCCTTTCTACCCATCTCCTCAATTGGGCCAATAAATCAGCACTTCCTCAGATCTGCGGAGAAATTGCGAAAGCAACATGCACTTTGAAACACTCGCGAGAGCGTCGCCAGACGACTATGGCGCACGAATTGTGGGTGTCCTTTCGAATCAAAGGTGCCGAACTGATCGATGAGCGAGGACAACAGCAGCTGATTGGAACGCGTGGAGGGTGTGATAATGACGATTTTTAGATTTTTTTTTGCTATTCAGAAGACTACACACAAGAATGACCAATATGCGTTGATTAAGCAGCGTAGATAAAGGATTTTCTACAGTAATCACTACGTGTAACGTTCACTTAACGTCTACTTCAACTGTTTGTTGTTTTAAGAACCTCAGAACCACCTTTAAATCCCCCTTCCGGTGCACTCGCGACCAGCTGACAACTGATAAGAACCACAGCCAAACACCCTTTGGTCCCGACGCGAAAACACCGGTGCACTGTTTTCTCATAAGAACTCACCATTCCGGGCACCTTGAAGACGACGGTGATGACGAGCACGTTGCCGACGATCCCCACGATGGACAAACAGGCGAATATGAAGGTCATGAGGATCCGCGTGTGCATGGCGTAAATGCCTTCGTCCAACTCGGACAAGGAGCCGCCGGCCAGGAACGTCGGCATTCCCGCGCACTCCGGGTACTTGAGCAGGTCTTGGAGGTCGAGTTTCACCACGTCTGCGGGCAGTTTGAGGCTGGGACAAAGCCACTCAACGTCGGCGGCAGATATGTTAGCCATCGCTGAAAAAGAGGCGTTTAGGAACGGAGGACCACCCACGTCGCTCGAGGTGAGACTATACGGCGCGAAGACGGAAGAACCGGCTTCCCGGTGGCCACGAGGCCAAAAGGCAGGGGGAATCGGGTGACATCTCATCAATCAATGAAACTGGAGATTCGCTGAGGGCGTTGGGGAGACAGATAGAGCGCCGTCGGTAGTGCGGATTGTGGACGGTGGAGAAGTACGGGGCAGATAAGGAGCTAAGTACGGCTGATGGGCGACTGGGTTCGGTGATTTGTTGCCAGGAAGAGAGGGTGGGTCGGGCAAGGGCGCGACGTTGATCTCTCTAGGTGGACAAATTGCTACAGCCTTAGACGTCAAGAAGCCGACGGGAAGGCCAGATGGTGTAAAACGAACTTTGTAGTTCCTGGTCGCGTGGACAAGTTTTGCTCCGTAGATAAGGCACGCGTGATGGGAGCAGCTGATAGAGTGAGGGCGGGAGTGACCTTTGATGGTTCAAAATAACATTTGTAGGATTGAGTGTTGCAACTTCTGGTCTTAGCATGACGAGGGGTTCGAATAAGGCACGGAGTATAGGAGATGGGAGGCCTTCTCTGTCCCAGACGGTAAAAACCTGTCGGCATTTAGGACCGTGAAGTAGAAGGCACGACCTTGAAAGGGCGCACAAAACACTTCATGTGGACCCAGAGAGAGTGTAACCCAAATACTCAACTTTTTGGTCTTTGCTGTCTAAAGGCGCCTAGAAGAAGTGGAGAAGGGATGACTGTAGATTGAAGCTGGAACGCCTTCCGGATAGGGAAACAATCGGATAGGCCTACGGGGTACTCTGAGCTGCTTTAAGGACGAAGATTTCGGAAGAGTGAAGTGACTAGAGTCAGCGACGTTGTTTTTGACCCAAAAGTAGAAGAAGTGAACTGTTTATGTCCCACCTATCCTCAAATCTAACATGTCAGGCGTTCCAAAACCTTCATGGGTATAAGCATTGAAAGATGAGCGACCTGTAAAAGTGCGTACGTGAGGCGATCCCCTGCGACAAAGATCACATAGTAACAAAATTGATTGCATCCTTGTGGAGGTCAACGGCGACGATACCGTAGACCAGTCACCCTCTTCAACCCCTAAATTACTGGTAACGACCCTATTGAGCTTCCAATAGGGATACCCAGGATTAGTCATTATGTTGATTCGTCTTACTTACCCTCGATTCAAGGAACCGTACCTCCCATTCTTCGCCATATTGGCATGATTAATGACACGAACTAGGTACGCACTACGTAAAGGGCCTAAGGACAAGGATGCGTCCTATGTGATGTTAGCTTCTGTTCGAAAAAAGCGAGCTCGAGGTATGGAACCAAGGTTCCGTGACAAACAAGGCAATAAAAAATGTCCTCTAAGGGCACGCGGCGTGGAAAACACCGATATGGAGATGATCTTGAGACCTTGAGCTTCAACAGACGTGGACAATAACAAGTAGGAGAAGTAGGTGAACAAGACTTCGGTACACACAAGAATGCGCAACATCTTAAAGCCTTCTTAAATAATCGTGTGCTCACGAGAGCGCTTCCTTGTTCCTTCTTCACAGAAGCTCAAGAAGGTGTAAGTGTTTATAAGCGGATAGAATTCCTTATTCGGAGGCGGATGTGATCCTTAAACACCACAGCTTAGAGGGTGATAACACCGGCTGGATTAACGCCCCAACTCTACTCTAATGCGAATAAAAGAACACCTGTGGATACATTGCCACATCAGAAGCTTATTCAGAGACTATAGGTGGTCTTGTTTTTGTCACAAAAACTGACCACAATCGCTTGAAGGCTAAAGACTCAACGTCCAAGCGCTACATTCGCCAGATTACTCGGCTATACTAAAAACAACGCACTGACTTCGCCAGGAAGTTTGCTTGGATGAGCACTGAAATGCACGTAGTGAACTGCCTGTTCCTATGAGGAGTTTGCAAATTAGGAACGAGTTTGCACATTAGATTCTATATCCTTTGAGGCTTTGTAGTGTCACCGCCTTTATCGTCTGCACGGCTCATAGTCGGCTTACGTAAAGAAGAGTGGAAGGAGGCATGAAGTATGCTTTACAGTCTCAGGTTACTTCAAAGCCTAGTAGGTCCTGTCTATGTTCCAAGCAGCTGCTCCAAGCATAAGAAACCTCATGAAGATTCGTCACTTCCTGGTCAAATAGGAAAACAAGATTCGAATCATCTGGCAAAGCAGAGCTCTCCGATGTCATACCGTCACTCTCCCAGGACATGATCACGAAGCTGGAAAATACTTCGCAGAATTCCAAAAGTGCAAGGAACGACAGATAGAACTTGTGAGAACAAGTACTAACAGACACACGTCGTGAGAACGTTGACGATCAGCAGTTCAGGAGCGTGCAGGACCACGCTCCTCTTACTAGGCCAAAGATCATAGGAGTAGAAAAGAGATAGTTCTGGGTTTACTCTAGGTCAAAAGCACGGATGGGAACCTCGGGTCATCCGAGACAAGTCCCAAAACAGGAAAACACGACCAGAACCCGGTTGAGAGTGCTTATCTAAACGGATTTCTGGTTAAGAACTAGATTTTTATCGCTGAAGTATAAAAAAATGAGAAAAAGGGGGTAATATCCCCTTATGAAAGCTTTTTGGCCCCTCTCTGCTGGGTGCTAATGACACTTCCCTCCAGCTATATGTGATCCTTTAGAAAATATGATTCCAAGCTGTAAAACAAGATCTCTCTCAAAAGTCTCTATTTTGGACAATTTAAATATGGTAGCTTTCTCAGCAGGAAGGGAACACGCCAGAAGAATGATCCAACTACTTGTCAAAGCAATGGTCTACACCCCAAGCGGCACACTTCACATAATTAGCCCTCAAAAACAACCTCCGCTATTCTCAGTCCGCTCGCAAACTAAAGATAGGTCGCCACTTGTGAAAAGCGCTGTCCGAACAGGCTGTCACCTGATAAAACAACGCGGCGGGCTAAGAACTTGAGGAGGCGCTCGGGCGCGCACACAAAACGCGGATGCGCGGCCCCACCATCGCATGATTGTATTGTTCTGTTTTGGGCGGAGCGCCAGAAACATTTCTGACAGGGCGCGCATCGTGGAAGTACATCGTCTCAGTCATTTACATCTGTTGCTTCGTCTGGAAAAACACAATTACGACAATGGCGCTACTGCCGCCTTCTGGCCTGGAGCTTAATGTTTTAAGTGGGCTATAAACACGTGGCGATGTCCAGTTAATGGTACGGTAGTTAACGCGAAACAAAGGAGTATGAAAGTGTGGAATTGGTGAGCTAAGCTCCTCCAGGAGGGTGGATCGGATTTCAGGGGAGTTTTGAGGTTGCGAAAGGAGATATCTTGGCGGCGGGCAGGTGTTTTTTAGTAGGAAGATAGCACCTTGTAGTAGTAGGTGATGGTAACAGTGGATCAGGAAATGTATAGGATCGTTTTAGGGTCAAAAGTAAGGCTTGAATTGGTGATGGAGAGTTTTTTTTTAATGAGAACTCATTTGCCTAAATGAAAAAAATGGGCGCTTTTTTGGATTGTCAGAGGGAATCGCTGTAGGACCCTTTACTCCAAATTTCGGAAAGGACTATTGGGGATATCCTAGGTCATTTTTAGACGATAAAAGTAGGAATAACAACTCATATATGGACTCCATTCAAGACCCTTAAGACTTCCAGTTCTTACCCTTTCTCTTCCTCAGAAGCAGCTTAGAGCAGAGCGCTCCTTTATTAGAAGCACCCCCACAATTCCACGATCATCAAAGCGCTATTTTTGACCCCGCAAACTCTAAAAACGCTGCAGCTTCCTGGCGGACACCGAACTTGAGTGGCTTCTGCTGAGTCACTTTCTCGAGAGCGCTCCGAAAAGAAGACAAACAGCACCACTCTCCGGTGCGCACCCTCGCCGCGCTTATATACCGCCTCGTGTTCGCCAAAACCAATTAATTAACCTACAGTAGGCACTTTAAGGTATCATGGGAATGTTTTCGTCACTCGAGTAACGAGTGTTTTATGCACGTTCTCGCGCACTCGTGTAGCGCTGGAGACGTATGCCGACAGGTGGTACCCTTCTACGGTCGAGAAAATGGCGTCGTTTATCAGGGTAATGTCCACTATCAGAGGAGTGCGATGGGCGATTGTCGGGAGTGCAAACCGCGGTCAACGGGATTTATGAATGATGAGATCGTAAAGTCGGATATGCGGAACTTTTGTTTACTATGTAGTGTCCTTAGAAGTCGTAAATCTAATGGCGCAGAGAACGACCGTGGAGTGTGGACGTCTACGTTCATAGCTGGACGTTCTACAGCTAGTTCACCTAAGGATTGGCTTATTTAGATTTGGTTAAGCCGAATTGTCTTCTGGTGTTGTCCTTCTTCACACCTGTTTCCTTTTTAAGCTCCTGAAGTGGCTTCGTCCCTACGTTACCCTGGTCTTGCAGCGACCCTGGTGGGTGCAACTTCTTATTCATTCAGAAGGGCAGAAAATTTCCCACTTAAAATCGCTTGCTATTGCAGGGAACCCTGCACTTGCAGGTTAATAACACAAACATTCATTCTGAAATGACCGTTTTCTGCTTACAGTCACACAGAAGCTTTAGTCATCGTGCTACGCTGGAGTGATCTTTGGAATGAGGCACCGCTCGAACTTATGAGCTTGCAAAACAGATAAGTCGCACGTTCGGTCAGATTTGGATACGGACGAACATAGCCTGGCTTCTAGCTTGATACAGCCTCGCAGCCTGGACTTCACCGAGACTTTTCTACCTCAAATTATGTAGAAATTTCCTGCTTCAAATCACGTAGCTCTTGGGTCACGGCACGAGAGTTCAGCCCCATAACAAAAAGTCCGTAGAGTGAAGGTTAACCAAAGCCAAAAGAAATCTACGGGAATGTCAACTGCTGCAGATGTTATTAGTGCGTAAATATGGGAATAAAATGGCATTAGAGTCAAGAAGAACTCTTTTATTAGCAGCTATCGCGCGATATTTCCTGCTGTCCTAAGGATCACCTTGATGTTGGTGAGCTCCACGATTGGCGCGTCAGAGTAAGATCGGAAAAACAACAGGCGGAATGCAATTTCGAGAAGACTGGCTGGACAGTACGTCCAACTAGTTAAATAAGGCGACCTTTAGGACATCAACTTGGAAAAATAAGTCGAAAACACTCCTGAGCCGATGGACCCAAAATTGGGATATCTACATAATCACTTAGGACTTCCTTCTACTGTGGGTTTCTATGTTTACTCACTCCGATAGATCAACGATTCACTGGCACAATGTACTTGACTCCACACGCCATAAAAAGCGATTTCGAGAGACGATAAACGCGTCGGCAACACATAAAAAGGCACGTATTTTTGACTGAAAGTGCTTATCGTCGTCAAACAGCCCATGAGAACAACACTCTAGGGAGACGGGAGGACGGTGATAAGAGCCCAGAAGTTCTAAGACGGCAGTTCGATGTTTGGATCTTTGGGATAGAGGCTGGGGCAATCACGGCGCAGGTGTGGGACGCTGTACAATGGACATTGTGACTGAGACTAAGGTCCTCGTGGTAACCAGTAGGCATGGCTGAAAATTGAGGAGAAACATGGATAGGGAAACATGGGAAACAAGGCAGATGGCCTGAGAAAAGCACGCCTTGTCGCTCGGGACTGTGAGAGAGGCGAACTTCGCCCTCGAGGGCCTACGTCAATGATTACCGCGCTTGGGTGCGTACACCGGGAAAACAGATGTGGCGAAGCGTAGGGTTTTGAAGTGCGATCTCACAAAAAGTGCCCTCAGCACGAATTTTTCATTTAAATTTTGGACCTGGGAGTGAGGGGACGGAGAAAACGAGCCCCAGATCAGCTACACGTAAAATTTCTAAACACACTAGGTACATCCTCTTTGAGTTCTACGATACAGAATGTCAACCTCATAGTTCATTTCTGCTATCGGAAAAAGCTCGTCGAATTAATATTCTTATAAAGGTGAAGTTGAACAAAGAATTAAGAATTTAATCATGTTCAGTGAAACCAATATTTGAAAGACTGTCCCTATAGAGAGCATCTCCCATGGCTCCATGCTGTTTCAAATTGTGGAGGGCAAAGTTGCACAAGGTAAATTCATGACCTACTGATAACGATAAGGAGCGATAAGTGTTCTGGCCATCAAGAGGGTGGCTACATGTTTCCTGGTCCGACCATTTACGTGAGTAGAACACGAAGCCACGAGTTAAGCGAGTTGCAGTGATCAATTTAAATAAATGAGGTGAAATGATAAGAAGCACCTTGAGTCGTACCATCCTTAAAGATCCATCTGGCCCACATAGCAAGCTCATACTTTATGACTCTCACTTATGTTTTTATGCCCTAGATGACTAGTAATCTGCAAGAACGCCTTCCACGAAACAAAGCTGTGAAATAGAAGGCTTTGTTATCGCGCAAGGACGTCGGAGGGTGTGAGGACAAAGAGCCGGAAGAGCAAGAGAACCCTGTTTACGTCCGAGAACAACTAAGAACTAAGGTCCAGATCTCCAAATATGCTCGATGTCTCCATTGGACAAGCCTAATTTAATCACACGACCTCATCCACTGATACGAGAAGCTGTTGGCTCCCCTAAGAAACACAAGCGTCACAACAGGAAGTGAATAGTTAACCGAGGCTAGGATGTAAAGGTTCGCTAAGCGGCGTTGTGTACGTAAGTGATTCTAAATCTGAACAATAGGTCGGCTTACCAAGATCCTCCCCGTCACCGCTCGGCTAAAGTCACGACGACAGAGTCTGGAGAAGGGATTCTGATGAGTCAAAAGAACATACGACACAACACGACACAACTACGCAAGCAGGAGTTATTCCTGTGTAAGAAGGCAATAATAAGCCTTAATTCTCGGCACGAAGGTGGTACTTGTGTAAGGTAAGTCCTTTGCCTTTCCTTTGTCTACTCTCTTTTATTCAGTAGTTTGATTTGATTATGCGCAAACAAGGAAGTTTTCCCCTGTGGGAGGAAATCTATTTTCGATTCAGGAGCCATCCACTTAATGCAATGTTTCGTATTCTCATGCCTGAAATTGGCGCCCGAATTTGTGTTTCTGTGTAGTGTTTGGACGCTCCAATTAAGGACACATTATTCCAAAGCTCTAGTAGTAGTTATATGTACTGGAATATATTTTAACGGAGTTAAGCGTCACTAACTTCCACCACCCGGGTTTCAAAGGAAGAACTTAAAAAACAAAAAGGATGAATTTCGAGGATGTCCTTGTCGCTTTCTGAGAAACGCCAAGAATCTTCCTGACACATAGTTGACAAACTACGCGACTGCCACTGTCAATCGTGGCGTAATCCAAGAGGGACATGCCACAAGGTTCCCTTCCCAGTTGTGTGGCGACCAGAGATCACAGTTGGAATAATTAGAGAAAGTAATTAGAGAAGGATGCAAAAATGCAATACTGAAGACGAATAGGCTTTAAGACCTGTGGTGGTATGCACAAAAAATGGGAACCCTGCCAGGCAGCCTCCCAGTCTGGGATGCACAACCCGATGCACAAAAGTTGGGAGGGCTCACATTGGGAGGGCTGGCAGGCCTCCCACCCCTGCGCACCGTTTTGATGCGCAACCTAGGTTCCCAGTGGGAAGGGGTTCCCACTTTTTGTGCATACCACCACTGGGCTCCGAGGGATAACCGACTTCAGGCTGAGCTTCGTGATCACTCGAAGACCAATTCGGTTTCTCTTTTGCAAACCCTTGGTCCATAATTTACATAAAACGCTGACTAACACGGGCGCGAATGTATGGCTCCGAAAGAGAACCGACTTGAGGCGAACAAGGAAAGATTTTGTTTTAAGGTACATATATTCTAACTGTGCCATTTTTTGATGTTATTCTACGAAAAACTACTTATACAAACAAAGGAAATTTAACGTTTTTTACTCTAGAAAGTATGGCCTACAACAAGGGAAGATTTAATGTTAGGATACATATATTTCAACATCCCAATGGCTCCTATCCACACTAAACCTAACCCTTACCTTCACTATGCATAATGACGTATCGTCCAAGGAGCAGATTCTAGCCAGTGTCAAGCAGTCACCTCTATCCGCTCCAAAGAATGCCTAACATAAAAACAGGTACATGTATGACTTTGTGCCGCTCATTGTCACGCCTACGAAAAACAAGCTTTGTATGACTTTGTTATTCCTTGGTGCTGCGGCGGTACGGTACCCGTGACATCAGCAGAACTGACTCAGAACAAAAACACGCGATGAATTAAATAACGTACAAATAAGCTTCTACATGCAACCGACTCATTAAAAATAGATTGTGGCCGACGCTTACAAGGCCGCCAGCTTGTAAGTGTTCTAGAAGACGGATCGGAAAACGGCGTGTTTGTCGCGGTTCTTCCTCCCCGTCCCTTTGGACTTCAATCATCGTTTGCTCCAGAAAAAACAAGCACTTCAGGATACAATCAACCGTACACTCAAATTTCTTTAAAAGCGCGCCCTCGGCCTGACCTCTAAGGACACCTGATTCTCTGCAGCGACTGCCGAGGGCCACAGAGCAGCAGGAAACGGACGCTCGCCGAGGACAAAGGACGGAGATCAGATAGTGCCGTCCGAACGGCAAGAGTTTCGAGTGGAAATTGGCCCGCCAATCAAACGCGGCGAGCGGGAGGACGCAAACAACAGCGCCATAAAGTCCATGATGTTCAGGGAAGTTCTCTTTTTGGGAGCAGCTGGCGTTTTAAGTGGAAACAGACGGGTTCAGCCGTGTGGGAACGGCGGATAGAGGTCTTGAGAAGATTTTTGGGGAGTGCATCGCCACCTATAGGTACAAGTGCAAAACAGGACAATGATAAACGAGGGATGGTCCCAAGCTAAGTTTGGGTCTCGGCACGAGAGTTCGGCTCCCTAACAAGACAATAGATGATGCCACTATGATGGCCAAAGTTTGATTAGGCCCCAAATTTTGGGAAAATTCGTCCCACCACGAAAGGTTAGTGGTCTTCATGGTTCAGGGCACAAAATTTGGTCTCTGGCCCACCTATCCTCACAGGTGTGGAAAATTGGGATAATGATGTGTAAGGGGATGAGACACTGTCGAGTCAATCTATTTTTGGTCCTAGCACGAAAGATTAGGTCTCGGTAGATGCTCCGCAAAAGGGTGATCTCATCAAAGCCCTCTGTCACTCTGATCGATGATGTCCAAAGGTTATCCCAAATTCTGGAAGAAATAGTCCCAGCACGAAAGTTTCCCCTCCACAATTCAGGGCCCACAATTCAACAGAGCCCCTTAAGTACTCCGCAAGACAATAGGTGATGTCACCAAAGTCCTTACCCACACTGACCCTGGGAGGCATGTCCACAAATACCCCCTAGCTACCTACCGTAACCCGCGGTGGTTTTCCAACAGAGCGTGAGCATTTTGATGGAAAATCCGACGACGGCGGCGGTAATGAGTAGAAGACGGCAAGACAGGAAAAATCTCTACATAACAAGTCGACCGACTAATTCCCACGTTTTGGCCGCGAACTCATTAGAAGCGCGTAATTCAAGGGGCGTGATTCCCGGCGCGCAGTAATCCCACAACGTGATTCAGATGGCCTGCGGCAACGCTAATTAGCAGCCGGTCCTTTGGAGTTGAGGATAGGGGATATGGACATGCATACTGTGGTGATCTTTGAACAGAAAAACTAAGGATGGGTCAGGAAGTCCGGAAGTGTCCGGAAGCACTTCTGACTTTTGTAGGGTTTAAAAGATGGAGAACAATGATCTTCCATTGGTTGTTTGTTTTCGTTGCAAGAACCAGGATGTGAAATATTTTTGTAGTTGTTTCTGGATGTTTTCTTTGCGATTTTGAACGTATAATTATGACGGTTCCCTGCACAAAAGTGGACGTAGCTGAACTGCTGAAGGTTGGAAGGCCATATAAGCCCTCAAAAGTCTCTTAAAAAATCTACGGACGTTAAGAAATCATATTCCAAAAATATCATCAGTGTTCAATGGAAGGTTTATGGTCACAAGAGATCTAAAGAGGAAAAAGCCATGTAAACAAGCCTCTCTAGATCGATTGGTCCCACAACGAATGCTCATATCCGCTCATATAGCGCTTAGTAATGTCACGCGGGAAATGACGGCTTTTCTGACTATAATAAGAACAATTTTTCGCAGGAATCGACTACAAAAACATAAAGAATTTTCTCTCGACTTCGTCATCCTAAGCTCTTTCTAAAGTCGTATTTGGCAACAATGTGTACTTTCTCCGACTATAGCGTAAATTGGCCCGGACAAGGAGGCTACTTTGACAGATCATCAATTTCGCCGAAAAAGTAACTCCCCACGACGACGTCTAGACGTAATCTTTGCACTGCTACTTGAAAGGATTGAGCCTTTCGCCAAGCTGACCTTTCAGCCACGCGGACTCCTGGAATCAGGAAGACGAGCCGAGCCACCGAGGACCCAAATTAGGGTCATCTTTTGCGAACGGCGCTCAAGTGGGTACATTACAAGAAGAGTTGTTCCAAGACCACTCGACACGAGACACAACACCAATGCAAGCGGTTGTTTGGTTAGGCGGACGATCTCTCTGCTAATGAAGCCGCAAGGACTCACCGAAAACGTAGGAAGTGCCATTGCCGACTCTGTGGAAAAACCGAAGAAGACCGCGCGGAAAACTCGTCATCTATTAGGCGTAATAAATGGACCTTTCCTTCTATGGGACTCTTTTCTGAAACGCGAGTTTAAGGTTGACGAAATCATGGTTATCGCGACCTTAGATTGCCACAAAACCTTCTTGGAAATGGAACACGATACACTGGGATAAGGATCTTAGTTGCGAATGCACAAATGACTCAAAGCAAGCATACTGTAAGATTATGGTCATAAAAGAAATTACCAGCACGCCTTGCCGATGACATCACTATAGGGGCTTAATTCGAATGCATACCAAAAGTACGAATATGTAACTTTGGTCATTTCGGAGAATGAAGCCTAGGTCTCTCCAGAATTTGGAAGTATGTCAAATACGTCAAGACTAGAGGCCTAACTTGGAGATCCTAAAACCACCACAGATAAAGACAAATTGGTGGATCCGAAAATCAAGTTTAGCATAGAGGGAAATAGCAAGCCTAGAGCAAAAAAACTTTTTAGAGTTTAGAGTTAAGACCTCAGAGTTTAGGAGTTAAGAGTTTAGGAGTTAAGACCTCATACCAATGGATCGCCCTTAGTAATAAAATGCCAGAAGAAGACCGGAGACAGGGATCTAACGATCACCCTCAAATGAGAACAGGTGGATGTAAAAATCAAGTTTAGCATGGAGGAGAATAGCAAGCCTAGAGAGCTCAAAAGACCTACAGAGCTTAACTCAATGCTCTACTGCAAAGTTTCATCGGTATTTGTAATGCGCCATAGAGCACCAAGACCAGAGACAGGGAGATCCTAGGTTACGATTACCCTCAAATGATCGTTCAGTTTACGGCCCTTAGAACCTTTATAATATCTCGGACTTGGCGACTCTCAAAGCACCATAGACCAAGACGAGTCGGCGGATCTAAAAATCGCTCATTTTTGAAGTTCCGCGACAGATACGGCCAATTTCGCGGATTGTCTGCTGGCGACCAAGTTGTCGACGAACCCTTAGGCCAGGAAGCATAGTTCCGGGTGCACTTTAGGCTGCCGGTGCCGGCGCGCGAGATGCTCCTTTTGATATCGAGACAATCTGAGCCCAGCGTGGACGGGGCTTAAGGGTGGATGGGATATACTAGAGTATTTCTGATGCAAATAAGATGTGACGCACTCACGCATCATCCTTCCTTGCTAACGAGGGTCATCTCATTACAAGTTCAGAGAGTGTTCGTCCTAAGAAGGCCACTTTTCGGAAAACAAGCCCAGCACAGTCGGGAGGAAATTCCATGCTTGTTTTCCATATTTGATTGACGCACAACGGCTAATGAGGAGACAGACACCTTGAAGCTACTTCCAGCGGATTACCCATGGGATAAGCTGACGACAAGGAAGCAGCTTTGTTTCCAATGTGCCAGAATAAGCTCCCAAGCAAGGAGCTTGGAAAAACAGAAAACAGCTACCGTAATCACGCTTAAATCCCTATTTTCCCTCACAGATCCCTCATTCCTTAAACTCCAGGTCGATGAGAAGGAGCAGATCCATTACGCGAGCACAAAAAAGCGGCTCGCCAATGTGCTCCTGCAGACGACTCGGCAATTAGCGACCGAGGTTGGCGAGGAAACAAGTTCCGAGGGACGCGTTCGCGCAAGAAGGCTCTTAAAAAGCATTCATTAAGGTCAGTCCACTTGGCAGTGAGGCAAAAGAGGTAACTATGGCGGAATTCTTAAGTAGCTTTCAATTCAATGTTCGAACCCAGGCGATGGACCATGTGATTTGATTTCCAAGTGGCCATATTTAGTCCCACAGCGAACGATATTGGTGGACTTATGCAGAAGTTGTTGAAGCACCCTAACAAGGGGTTTTACTATCATGTGCATCACGATAACTGGACAGATACCGTAGAAGAGGTAAAGGTCTATCTGGAAATCCGCCCAAGACCAAGGCGATAGAAGTTTTGCCCTTCTGGTTGCAACTTTGGCAACCATATACTGTAGCCCTGAGTAGATTAATCATGTAGCTAATGACTTTAACCAAAAAACGCTCCTAAACATTCAGAGATGAGCAACACAGTGCATAACTGAAGGGTACACGTAATTGTCCACGTTGCCCTGCTGAAGACCCTATGACATCAACAGAAAAAAACTGCGAAAACCCGAACAAATTTGATTTTTTCGCCTGAAGGCTGCCCTGAGCACAGACGGGGAGTCCACAAAATTTGATTCCACATCTTCTTCCAAGAAAGGAGAGGGCGAAAATACGCAAAAACAATCGAATATGACAGCCGAGTGGGGAGAGGAGAGCGCTTCGCTGCGGTGCGAGCTGTCAAGACCATTCCTGGATGGATTAGATGTGTTCTTGAGGGAGATAAACACAGGCGTTGAAATTACGTTGTTTACTCGGCGTTGTTTTTAAAATCAGCAGATCAAGCAGCAAACAAAATGTCAACAAGTGCACTTGAGCGATGCTGGAGCCGACGGGGCTCGAATTAGGAATGCGGCTAGACCTGTGCTTGAAGGCGGCCAAGTGCTCAGCTAGGCAAAAATTGGAAAGAAGGAAGTAAATCTTGAAAAAAATATGTAAACCATAACAGGAAGTAGGTTGAATAAGTGGGTAAGAGGGGTTAAGAAGCTGAAGTTCACCGCTAACGAGGAAATGGACTTATGCCTAGAAGCTGGTTCACAACACTTTTCAGAAGTATCAGTACATACGACTTGAAAAATGGTGTTTGCGCATCAAAGAAGGGACTAGATAAAGGTGGTGACAAATACGGTTCTCCTTGGTCACATCTCCTTGCTTAGCAGATTCTTGACTTGAGATGCGATGTTGTTTCAACACGCTTTGTCAGGCTTTGCGCGACTTATACGGTAGCTTAGGTGGATTATGGCATCCAAAATATGGGATTTAGCGGAATTTCAGGAAAAGAACATTTAAGTTAAAGTTAAACAGGCAAACAGGTTTGGACGGCCAGAACTACAACTGTAATAGTGCCCACGGACGATGGTAGCTACTTGAAAAACTTAAAATGTAGGTAAACCCAAGTAAGAAAGAGAATCGATGCCGGACCCACTGATCTATCACCTTCCACCGATGAAGAAGCACATGTAAAACCACAAATTGTTTGAGTTTCTACTCAGAACCTACTTAAATCAACAGGGAACGGCGCCGGACGCATAGTACAGCGTCGACTTGAAGACAAGAAGAAATCAGCGCCGATTGTTCGGCGTGAAACTCTACGCTCGAGTGATTAATGGCTTACGACACCAGGCAGTTTGCTCATGTGTGCGGCCGTGCTTAGGGCAAGATGTGTAGCGGAGATGGAAAATCCTTAAATTGCACGCATTATCAAGCTCGATTGGGTGTGTAGCCTTGCAGAGTGTCCGAACGGCCGTTTTATGCTTGCGATCAGTTGATTAGGTCACCAGAACTGTCAAGGCGATCAACTGATCATAACAAAGCGAGAGTCCGCTAAGGGATTATCCCAACATGTCCCAAACAGTATGTCAACAGGAACGATCGTGACCTTTCTTTCGACAAATGACGAATCGTACATCGGACATGTGTTCTTCCCGCACCCAGCGCCGGTTTTTCGGCTCTAAGTCAATATTTTGTGCTTCAGTCAGTTAGAGCGCGGGGATCGGCCGAGAACGCTTTGAATCACAGAGCCCAGTGCACCTGAAGTACAGAGAGTAATCGCCGAAAACAGCAACAAGAAGTGCACGTCTTCTCGAAAACGGTCAGACTCCGGTGTTTAGCCTTTTACGAGCAAACCTCTCCAACTGTCTAAGTCGGATTAGGGTCAAGCTATCTTCGATAGCTTTTCGAGTGTATAGCCTATTAGCATGGTATAGACGCCCGATTTACTGCCATAATCTGCCAAAATTCGACCCTTCGACGGGATTCACAGAATAGGCTACTCAAAGGCCAATCGAATAAACATAGTTTCGCCCCAATTAATCTTGGAAAGTTGGAAAGGTTTGCCTGTTAGAGCGTGGTAAAATCTGCTTTCTGCACATCATTGGGTGAACTTAGCAAAGAAGCACGAGTCCTACAAGAATCAGGTTGGAAAAAGATAAACAGGTTCCCAAATGCAAAGGAGCTCCGACCATGTCAGATAATCCGAAAATTAGCCGATCGCTGTCTTCTTAGCAAGAAGAAGCATCGTGGAGGGAAAGTGGCTCCCCATGATTAAAGCGAGCGAAAGCCGGCTCTGTCACCAAGTTAAGCCCACAAAGGAGAGGATGGGCAAAGCCAGAGACCGTATCTCGTAGGGGTGTGGCTTTCCCAGCTGATATGATGGATGCGTCCACTGAGAGATCAAACTTATCTAATCCCACATATCGGTAAACATGTAGGCCCAACAGCTGCTTCCAGCCTGTTAAAAATGGTCACTTTTTGGTTCCTTGCTGTATGCAGGCAAATCAAGTGGGTTTGCGAAAGGCGCAACGGGTATCCCAGAAACTGCGCATCTCGATTCGCATGCATATATCATGAAACCAAGAAGTGATAAAAAAAGAGAAAAAGAGACCGTATGACACTCTCTACCCTCGAAGGTCCTTATCAGCTGCAGCCCTCCTCTGTTTATGTCGCTTCAGACAGTAGACAGAAGCTGCTTCAGAATGAAGACACGCCAGTCTAGACTTATTATTGTTTTGCAAGAAGAACCGAGTGTCACGAGCATCTGTATCACGGCGACCTTTAACAATGCACAGTTCGTGGAACTACTTGGGAAAGGGTCTGTGGCAACACACGGAGACTGTTAGGACAGTGTATTCTTATGCAGAAACAGTAATCCAGGCTCGAAACATGGACGTAGATGCAGACAAGTAGGAACTTGGAAAAACAGGTCGTCAGCTCCAGGACAAGGTCATTGCCTCCAACAAACACAATATTTTCCTCGCCACAAACGCCCTCCAGCGCGCACAACATCTTTCGAGTGTTTCGAAACGAAGTGCGCTAGCGCCAAACATGAACAACGCTGAATCATGTGAGCACATAGAGTCGTCGTGCCCCACGGCGATGCGCAAAAATAACTCCGCAAACAATCCAAATAGACGTGTCCAGCGCTGTTTGCTCTCGTCATAACTTGGATGACCGTTCCCTGGACACAGAACACAAAAACGCGACGAATTCTGGAGAGGTTCGGCGACGGGCACCGCATTCGAATCGCTTGGGTGGTTCCAAGGTCCGGGAATAGGGGGATACGCACGCTGAGTCCACTTAACGCGTGAACTTGGATCGCGCTCAAGAGGGGTGTGAATGGAGTCCTCTTTTTTGGTTTTGTGACCCCAATTACTGGATCTGGATCCAAGTGAGCTTTGTACACCAATGGTGGCACAGCTATTCCATGGCTATGGATCACTGTGGTTCCGGAAACCCTCGGGACATGTAAGATAGTCGTTGACATCATAAAATATCAGTTGATTTCCAGGAATTTGAGTGTCTATTGTAGAGCGGGGTTTAGAAACCCAATACAGATGCAAATCCACAGATCAGGGAATATATTCTAACTCGAAGAGGTTGGCAATGGCGACACTCCTACGGTACACAAGATTTTCTTTCATATAACGTAATAATCTTTCACGGGCTAAATCGGGAAAGTGCCAGCTGTGGATTTAGAATGGACGTAAAGTACACACGGCTTACTATAGAAATTCTCCTTTTACACAAATATTACCCAAAAGCTTCTCCTGGAAATAGAAGATTTTTCAAATTTTTGTAATTTAGTCATGCAAACGTGAGACAGAAGAATTGCTACTGACCTTGGCTCATGGCCGAATAGTGCAAACATCTGCTCGTGGCTAGACTCCACGGGATCCAAACAAGTTCCACAAGTTCAGAGCCCACGAGAAAACAGGGCCGAGTCCAAACCCACAGGGTGCATAATGCAAAAGCGTTAGCAGATTCCTGGAAAAGTGACGCGAACACGTAGGACAGGAGGTTATTGAGGGAGCAAGGATCTTCATGGATCTTAAAAGCTAAATGAGAGAATATTCCTGCTAAAAATTACATGTGTTTGTTGGTGACAAGCAAGTCAATGCTGCCCAACTGCATGCCGTAGCGCTGGAGTGCTTAGACAAGGAAAGCCCCTAAAGCGAGAGTGTGTTTTGGAAGTTTTTCTCTCTTTCAGAACAAGGATCAATCCACACTTCATCGAACTCCAGGACAACAATTGTCTCGTAACATCACAAATTGCTCTTTTCGGCCATTACGCGTCTGCGGTTCACGGAAAAGACACGAGCGCGCGCCTCTAAAGTGCACATTGCGACAAATTTACCTCGTCTAACTAGGTTCGTTCCCGCCTATGAACTCTGAACGATACGCTGGAGGGCGGATGTTACTCACCGGAGAGAGCGATCAGGTATTTTGGTGGCTGGGAAGTCTGTGGATCAACTACAACACCTTTTTAGGTGTCTTGCAGAATCCGTTATTTAAGATCCACAGGCTAGGTTTTAGATGGTCAGAAGCTTTTTTCAAGTCAGAGGCCCTGTGATGCCTTTTGAGCTTTTGAGGGTCGAACTTTGGTCCTTCCTAGCTCAAAGGGGTAAGCTGGGTAGGCTGGGAGTGAAAGGGGCCATGAAAAAAGCATTGAAGGAGATCAATTGTCCATTTCCATCTGATACTTAAATTGACTTCATTCAGATTTACAAAAAATCCTAAAATTTGGTCCATATGGGCATGTTCCAGAAGAGACAGAAGAATTGCTACTGACCTTGGCTCATGGCCGAATAGTGCAAGCATCTGCTCGTGGCTAGACTCCACGTGATCCAAACAAGTTCCACAAGTTCAGAGCCCACGAGAAAACAGGGCCGAGTCCAAACCCACAGGGTGCATAATGCAAAAGCGTTAGCAGATTCCTGGAAAAGTGACGCGAACACATAGGACAAGGGGGAGAAGAAGTTACTGAGGTGTGTGGGTCTTCAAAGCTTAATGGAACGAGCCGGTTTACACTTCAACAATATTCCTGCTAGAAGTTACATGTGTTTGTTGGTTTTAGATGGTCAGAAGCTTTTTTCAAGTCAGAGGCCCTGTGATGCCTTTTGAGCTTTTGAGGGTCGAACTTTTGTCCTTCCTAGCTCAAAGGGATAAGCTGGGTATGTTCCCCCCTGTCAGCACTCTCACCTGTGGTGTCGTATGTTTCACTGACTACACTTATAATACGCTTATAATACCCGCTAAAGGCGTACGCGTGTGAAAGACTTTTCCACAAGACAACCGGAGTAGGAGATGGAAAGTTCATCCAAAAGAAATAAAAGCGTCATTCCTACGGTAAAGAAGTCTTACGTCCAGTAATTGTCATACAGCAAAACTCGTATATTCTGTGAGTGCAGCTCAAAGCGGCCGGAATTGTGGACGTCAAGGGAAACCCCCCTGACTGTTGTTTCCGACACGCGCAGTTAAACAACACTGGATCGACGTCCTGGATGCCAAGCTTGGATGCTTAGATGACGATTTGGATGCCAAACTGGAAAGATATTTCCGAGGGTGCACTTGTGAGTGCAAGGCTGATAACTTCCCATTCTCTATTCTGCTTGCATGCACGTTCTACTGGAGCAAAATATCATCAACGCATTCTTTCCCAGCTTGGCAGCGAGAATCGCGGTATCAACAATGGCCGAGTCTTCTGACATGTGACAGGGTGACATTTCCACGTATTCTGTAGCTCCCCAGCTCACACGCGAAGGGAGAACGCAATCTGGAGCATGGTGAGCAATCGTTTTTCGCAGGCAGTGCGTGTTATTTGCACATGGATCCAAATGGTCAAACGCCACAGAAACATAACGGCCTGTACATCAGCTACCAAGGGGGATGGGGGACACCTAAACGGAAGAAACAATGTTGGACTTTTTCTGGTCGGTGAATACGTCTTGCCTTCAGTATAGGAGCGCGTGAACGTAAAGAACGCCAAAACGCTCGAAAACCTCAAGTACTTACAAGTGAATTTGGTTAACAAAGTGTTTGTTACCATGGATGCATTGTTTCTGACAGCTTAAGAAGCTTTTATTGGATTCCAATCACCTAATCGGGAACGATATGATGGCCTGATGGAAAACGGTTTGCTTTAACCAGCAGAAAATAGCGTGAAAGCCTTCAGCCTGAGCTGATACGGTAATTAGAGATACTTTTTACAAGTTCTTCTGGCAAATTCTCACTTTCTTTTGATGCGCATGTCACTCGTCACTCGATAGGTGGGGCGATCCCGTCATTCAATACTGTAAAGAAGCGACATTTCCCGCGTAAATACTGTCGTCACCAGAGATGTCGGATTCCGGTTTAGGCTTTCCGAAAAAAATGTTTTTTAATGTTTTTCCGGGCACTCTAGCCCTGACAGGTCATTTAAAAGAACTAGCCACTTCAACACTTGAACCATTCGCCACTGACCGAGGAGCAACGACACCAACAACGTGATCATTAAGTGCGTCGGAAGTATGAATGGACTTCTTCTACAAGAAGATAATTAGATAGCATTCACTCATGCTACTCCTACGGCTGTTGTTGTCTAACGATCGTAAGTGCAGTGAACGGGGTTTAAAAAAGTGGGAAACAGAATTCCAAGAGTTCATTACCCATTGACTTTCGTATTTTCGTCATTCTAAAGCGAAGGACCAAATTTAACATCGACTCGTGGAATTCCCCAAAATTAGCTCGCTCCCGGTCACACGCATGACTTTTAAATGTTTTTTGCGCATTGTATTAGCAGGAGATACAGGGAATCCTTCTTTAAAGGCAATTCCGCGTACGTTCAAAACGGAAATAAGTAAAAAATTGGCCTCGTTCTTCTAAGATGCTGAGAAGTCGTTCCATAAAATCTACTCGAAAGTACATCATAGTCTCGCACGGAAAATACAATGAAATGAGAACTACTCTTTTGAACATTTCGATCCCACAGGCTCCACAGGTCAGTAATTAGGAAGTGCATGACCCATAACAACGCCTTACCAAGAAACGTGCATCTATGTATAGGAAGCGGAATACGATCCGTACGCGGTTAACAAGATTCGTTAGGCGTTTATTTGTGGGAGCCCAAGAAATGGTACACTAGGGCGTTTACTCAAAATACCCCCAAAGTTCAAGCTACAATCCAGAACAGCAGATTTGGTACAGAAAAGGCTTGAATACCATCATAAGATTTTCTGAAAATCGACCTGTTCTGAAGATCTGCCTTTCTCTACTTCAGGTTTCATCGCTTTGCCATAGGGTTAGAAAAAATTCCATAGGAGGTTATTTCTACGCCGTTCACGCGATTATAATACAGTCCCCAAGACTCATATATTCCACCCGAAACCGGCTCAATCCCAGGGCATGACTTCAGAACGTTTTCTATTCAGCTGTAAATCTTCGGCGAGGAAAGCGGAGCGTTTTTTGTTTCGCAAAAGTCTCCGGAAATCACATTTACAGCCTCGAAACATTGGAAAACAACCTCAAGGGTAAACTAATAGCGATTAAGGAGTAATCAAGCGAAAAAGACAAGACATTCGAAAAGGTCAGCCTTCTAAATACGTTACTCAACGCATACCTCACTGCCCGACTATCACGTGGTAAATTCACTGGTATAGGACTAGTGGTAAACACGTAAGCCAAAGAAGAACCAGGAGGCCTGCTATAGCACAATCTACTGCAGAAAGAACACCCTCCCCCTGCATCCGCAGAATATGTTTGTGTTTCCACGTCAAAAACACTCCGATGCGCCAAAACAAGTAAACACGACGTCTCGGCAGATGCAACTAGCCGTCAGTCACGTCCCGAAGCGAAAGACAAAACAACGACGGGGGTCGATCAGCAGCAGGTAAACGATTAGGAAAAACGGGCGAGAGGCCACGAGACGCGCCCTCGTAATCCCTCCGGTAAATAGGCGGTGGTCCCGCGAGGAACACAAGACGGAAGGTTCGGAAGCGATTAATTATGACGGCCCCACTCTGGGCACTTGGCGGACGTCTAGAGTGCCAATCGCTCGGCTCGTGATCCGGGGGACAACAATTGGGTTTGACGACCCGTCAAACCAATTTGGGTTTGGGCATTGGTTTCGCACGTTGCATAGCTTAATCTGCGATCGCATTGCTTCTGGTAGAAGCGTCGGATTCTGGATTTTTTGGATGCATTTTGTAGTTAACGCAAAGAGAAGACGATTGATATCTGACTCGGCCGAATTAGAGGATTCTAAGTGGGGTAACGGCATCTGTTTAATAGTTAATCTGGGAATTGACAAAGTGCAAGAGTCGAAGATGCCGCTACAGTCAGTGTGGGAAATTGTCGGAGATCGCAAGGGCTCAGCATGAATTTTCCACGAGGGACTCCGTGGCACGGAAGACGACGTCGCCGGATGCATGCAGAGGAACCAAATGCTTTATGTAGTGTGGAACTGAGCAGATGTAAAGACGAGTTCCTGGAGCTCGGACTAGGAACGAGTCCGATGATATGAACACAACTTATAAATGTGTCGTGGTGGGACTGAATTGATGTTTATATGTAGGATTAAACTGTTTTATATACAGCTAAAGCAGCTAAAACCTGAGCAGTTAAAGCTTCACGGTCTCGCCGTGATGTGATATGAGCAGAGGCACCCTTCTGGGATCAGAGTCATTATTTATACGAAAAGTGGTGCCTAGTGGGTGTTCCATGTAAGCAATAAGTGCTCTATGTTCTGGATCATAGTAATCAAAACTGATTCAGGGAACAAAGAAGGGGTGCTTTTCAAAGGAAACCGTCAATGGCCCATAAATAGAGTCTTATGTATTGTTAGAAGAAGATCGGGTCCATCATTAAGAAATCAACATATGAAGAAGGGTAAAAAGGTCCTATTGGTGATGAATGTACTGGGCAGGCCAAAAGACATGTGGGATGGACAGTTTTTCGAGAGCTGTCCGTGACCTGCGGCATAGGAGAGCGCAGACGCACAGAGAAATCTAGAGGACTATGAAAGAGAGCCGCCACCCGGCCATTCATTTCGCAACGTTTGTTTTCTCTCTGTCAAAATCCACTATTCTCTCCTTTTTGATATTTTCTTTTTTAGATATTTTGATACTCACCCCCCACCCTTGATTACTTCTCTCAAACCGGAAGGTTAAGATTGTAGGTGAAGTACTTTTAATTGGGTTATGAGGTTCCGAAGTCGGCTACAAACGCAAAAGGTCAGCGTATCCAAGAACATGACTCGAGCCAGAGGAGGACAAGCAGGGAAGGAGTAGAAGATCGAGCGCTTAATCAAGCTCGATGAAGAGGCCAGGACAAACAGCGAGATATCAGATGGAAACGAAACGCGGGGTCGTAATGCAGACCGAATCACACGGTTCTGTTTGCCTGTGAGTCTGTGCGGGACGCGCTGGGAGGGCGCGGAAAAAGAGGCACGACGACGGATTTCGTGGGGCGCGCACTTCGGGCCGAGCTGAGTGGGTTGATTACGATTCGATCGTACGTGGTGATACACTGAGTACACACGTCTTGACAACCTTAATGCGGGTGGCGTATCAAACAGAGAAACTTTCTTCAACTCTTCCGAATTGCAGCTTGCTCCACTTGACCGTTTTTCGTGGTGAGAGCTATAAGAAGGGGGAGGGTGTGCGGATCACAAAGTTACAACATCGGAAAACTTGTGATAAGTACATTTATTTATTTAACAGCTTATATCTATTCACAATGAATGTAAGCAACTTTCATTTGGTCCCAGTCGGTGGAGTTCCATCGTTCCCAATTCTTGTTGAACTGCCTCCAGTCATCTTGCCATCTGGTG
>JADLIF010001321.1:0-27641 GCA_016648015.1 Steinernema khuongi
CCTTTGGGCCACAGAATAAGAAAGACTTGTACAGTCTAATGCTGCTTATGTTGAGTCTTAGTGCTCTTCATATGAGAAATAAATGAGGTTTAAATGGACCGCCATCTTCTATGCACCAACCCAATACTTCGTGCGAAAAAGGAAGCTATTCTTAATAACGCTCCAGAAACAGTTCGCATGACAACATGTTTGTTCTTTTTATGTAATATGCGAAAGGATCACTAATGGATGAGTTATGTTCCTTGAAATGCATTATACTGATGCAGAACATAGTCAGATTTAACTTTGCTATGGTCTAATTTTATCGCAAACATTGTAAATTTTCCAACATTGTCTCTATATTGTGCTTCAAGGTGCGTCCTTTTCGGGGAATTTCAAAAAATTAACTTTTCTGGGAGTTTAAAAAGTTGTTTAGATTCTTCGGAATAGATGACTAAATTGATGATTTCTTCAGTTGCTTATTGCGACTTGTATATTTCTGCTGTATTTCTGACGTACTCGTGATTACTCCTCAGCCGTGAGCGTGAGCTATAGTTAGAGATGGACAGTGCATCAAAAGGGCTCTTTGAAAGGGCGAAAGCTATTTTTGATCATTCTTGCGCCGGGAGAAAAAAAAGATAGAGGAAGTAAACTTTCTTCAATTCTTAAATCAGTGAATTTTATAAATTTAATTTTAATGAATTTAATATACGCGCTGTTGAGATTACTTAAAGAGTTAAACTTTTTTTTGCGTAACATTGTGCACTCCTGTAAATGTGCTTGGAAATAGCAGACATAGAGCAGCAGAACATGTAGGTATCGGTAGAGCTAACAGGATTTGGAAAACTCTTAGGAATGCTGCATCTCCTTTGTAAATTTGCTAAATTTGATTACCTTTTTCTCTAACCAGGGAACCGTCTGAACTGCCCCCCTCAGATTCTGGCGACGCTTACTGTGTAAGTGCGCAAAGTAGCCCTCATGCGAACGCCGATAAAATTCCCGGAGAATGCTGCGTAAGATCGGAGAACTGAACGGCGAAAAATTCCGCAAAGCAAGGAAATAGTGGTTGATCGAGGCGAAAAAGTGGTAGATATATCAATGGTCCCGCAGCATTGCTTCCTTTTCGGCATTTTCGACGCTCAGCGGTCATTCTCAGCAGTCATCGCTTCAGGAATACTGCTATTTCTACCGCTAATTCTTCAACTTTTGCTATTTTTCGCCGTTCAGTTCTCCGATTTTACGCAGCATTCTCCGGGAATTTTATCGGCGTTCGCATGAGGGCTACTTTGCGCACTTACACAGTAAGCCTCGCCAGAATCTGAGGGGGGCAGTTCAGACGGTTCCCTGGTAAGACTGAACACAAAAAGTGCGTGTTGTTGTTTAAGCTAACCTTTTATAACAAAATCTCCGTACACGCTATGCTACACTAATTGTAATTGATAACCAGCATTAATGCAACATTTACTTATAGGTCGCGTTACCAGAATTGTTTAAGCAGTTTCCTGGAAGGCACGTTTCCTGGAAGGCACGGCACGTAAGCACTTTTCGGACTTTTCGTCGACCTTTTTGAACATGACGTTGTACCGAAGTCCTGTAAACAACGTGGTTTGCTCGAGATCGTACAAATATGCAGTATTACTGGGAAAGTACTAGTCTTCTAGAGTTTGCAGGGGTAAACCCCTACGCAGGATAAGTTTACACGTGTGTGTAAATGTTATAGAGTAATATATCATGATCTCTGCACGAGAACAATGGAAATGGGAGCCAATTAGTGAAGCAAATGTTCAAGTCCACACGCAATATGCCGGGTGGCGAAGTAATTAAATCGTAGTGTTGTCTGGCTATACCTTCGTAAGAAGATACAATAAAATAGCGCTCCACGCAAAATGCGACCCTATTATGTAGCTGATCGTTGTATTAATAACCAATCATTCCGTTTTAGGTTTTTATAGAGTTTGTTAACTCCTCATAATTTTTCTATTCTCTGCTCGTCAAATTTATGGAAATTTTTATTTATTAAGGGGCTCTGAAGCGCAGTGGAAGTAATTTTTGGCGGTGCGGATTACAATCATTCGCGAAAATTTTTATTTTACTGGTGTGCATCATTTAATTTTATTTTGCAAGTTTGTAATTAAATATTTTTACAACTTTTTTTACTACTTTGGCCTTTTTTGCAATTCCTAACTAAATTTTTCATCTCTTAACTTGTAGACTAATTACTTTTTCTGTCTTTTTGATTTACGCACATTTTACTGCGAATGATTAAAACTTCTAACATAAAAAGACCACATATTTCTCAGGCGAACATTTTTGGCCATAATCCGCCACTTTTACCGCACATTAAAAAACACCACACACGGAGAACATGACAAACCATTTTCTTCAGTAGCAGTATTCTTACGTTCGGTCGCCGTATGCACGGACTCTTTCGCTCTTTTCCCTTGTTTATTTTATTTGATTTGATGTTGCCATAGCAATGTTGTAAGTAAATATTTTTTACTATACGTATTATGTGTCCAATTTCTGGCCTTTTTTTGCAATTTCCAACTATATTTTTCATCTCTCAACCTGCAGACTAATTACTACGTGAACTTTTAAGTCGTAGTCTGGGACATACGTTGTACATTTTTATTTAAGACGTCATTTCTTGGAACAGCTGTTTCTGTTATTTTGAATTTGTATCACCTTTGCTGTGGAAGGGTTACAGTTGTGCAGATACTACACATGACGCCTCACGTCTTACGGTAGTCCTTTTTATTTTTCAGCCATGCAATAGTTTCTAAGTATTTGGCCTCGACACCGTAAACAACGTGGGAAATACATCACATCTGAGAGTGCCTGGTAGACACAAAGCATGCCCTTGACACAGTTCTAAGAAAGTAAGTTGTTGAAAAAATGTTTTCACACAAAACGCTTTCTCAACCTTCTTGTGTTTTTGGTAGGATTATGTCTCAATCTTTCTCACACTAGATGTGAGAAGCATTTAGGCTTCCTGGATCGCATTCCGCTCACAATTTTTGCAAAAGATATTATGATGGTAGAACCATCAGTTATGGGGTACTTCTGGGAATTAGAACTGTTTTTGCCGATCACACAGAAGTGCGCCGATCGTCTGAATAAGGTAGCGCACGAGGTAGCGCACACACGCTGTTTTTGGAAAGCTCCTATGTTCGGATCCGTACGAACGCCAAACGGACACACATTTGTCTGGCTGTTCTCCTTTATTATGTAGTTTGCTATTGCTACTTCTGTACATTGATCGTGAACGTGGAAATAATATAAATTATAAACACCTTCTTTTCTTTTTTTTTATTTTTTAACAATTTGTATTGAATTTTTTATCTAAAAAGAAACAGTTATATTATCAGTTTTCTGCTGTTTGTACTAATTATCAAGAGTTTTTAACATTTTTTGCACTGCCCGTGTTAATGTTAATAGGTTAACGGTAAATTGAGTTATTGTAATATCTAATAACGTGAAAATTAACCTTGTGAGAAACTGCTATTTCAAGGAATTGGATCTTTAGACTCTTTCAAATTATGTTCATTGTTCATCTTGACAGAACAACTCTTTCTCCGAAACATGAGTAGCGATTCAAGACATGAAATGTGCCTAGTTCGGTAGAGCTGTTTGCTGACATTCCACGAAATTCTGAGGGAATAGAAATTTCTTTGTCTTACAGTAGTCTCCTGAGCTTTGGAAGTATAACAAGACATATTTTTGAACATTTATTCATTAAACCCCTTCTTTACTATCGGCGACACTAAAGGTAAGAAAATAAGATCAGATTGGAGCTTAAGATAAAAGATGAAGCAGTTGCTCAAAGAGGTGCTATTAGAAGCGTCGCATGTACATAAAGTTATTAAAAGTGCTAGGTTACAGAAGATAGTAATCATAGCTGAAGTAAAATATAATAAATGTCTGTTTTGCAAGAATGATCGTGAACTATGACAGTGTAATGTACAAAAGGTACTCGTGTTGATCAATTGGGGAACAATGGTGTTTTTGGTGTAGCTCACTGCTCTTTGATGCTGTGCATTATTTATTATAGTGAAAGACTTTTGGCAGAGATATTAGCTGACAATCCCCGAAATCCTAAAGAAATACAAATTTGTTTGTCTTACAGTACTTGTCTTACAGTGGTTCTATAATAACACATTTCTCCATAACACATTTTAGCGCTAATACCACATGTCTGTCATACGGTAATTGTTTATTGCACGTGCAGTTAACCAACCTTGTTTCCACTGAATCTCATAGCCGCGTGTTTTCCACATTTTCTTCTTGAAAGGGCAGATATGGCACAAGAAATGTTTTTCCATGCACCCCAGAGGGCATAAAACATCGTATATGCATTTCTTGGTATAACTTATGTGCAGTTTTCCACTAGGTGCAACATATATTAAAAATAGAAGTTTTGTACTGTACCTTGCTCTCTTTGTGCTTCCGTTTTTTAATATGAAAACAAGTCTGTAAATCAGCCTTAACGTGGTCCCGTAATATGCGTACGGTAGCTTTAGTGCCATTCCCTGTGAAAATTATGTTACGAGTTACTTGCAAATTCAAGTACTGTAACTTGAGAACGTATGGGATTCCATATGGGAACTCAAGAATAAATAAATAAAAAACATGCGACTTTACATAGCAGACTGTGCAAAACCTGGATGGCTAAAAAATTACCTTTAGAAGGGCAGGTAAACTTTTTACCTTTTAAACAATTTAACATTTTTGGGCGATTCTATTTACATCAAATGAGAATTAAGAAAGTGGGATACTTTTAGAAAGGTGAATTCTACGTTTTTTTTATGTTTCTTAACGTACCGAAATTGCAGGAAAGCGTCCCATCATATCCTCAGCACATTTTAATAAAAATTACGCACGGCATAATTCTGTACTGGTAAACTCTGAAAATCAAAATCAACAAAAATCATTTTAGCCAACTTATACGACGTTTTCACTTTGCTCAGGAGGTAATCAGATCATATGTATTACAAAAATCAGCATTTATCAATACAAAATAATATTTTTAAAAATACAGTAGGATACTGATTTTTCTGGATTCATGTTTTCTAGGTATGTACACTCATCTCTGCATAACTCGTTGTCCTGAAGTGATTACCATTTAGGGATTTCAACTCATTCAAGTCACACATGGACACAAAAAAAAAACAATGCAAAAAGGGTTTCTAATTTTATCTATTTGCACATTGTGGAGGAAAAGATTGTATGAAGACATTAGTCATGGTGAAGTGATTCAATGCATTCCTAAACCAAGACGTGCAACTAACCTGTATGATGTCCACATTCTATACCGGGTATATCGCCTACTATACTACATGTACTTCGTCGAAGTTCAATTTTATGATTTTCCCTCACGTTTTTTACGATCTCCCCGCTCCAGATGATAAAGCGCGTCTTTATGACCTACTGCAACACCTTTTTGGAATCGTGATCGCACCCCGATAAGAACACCAAAAATGGTCTGTTTGCAGATGGATTTCCGCGCAGGACCGCAAAAAACATCGAAATTTAATCTTAGCTCAATCGGCTTTTCGCTTTTTGTCACAAACCCACTTACCGTAATCCCACCCTCCAGGAAACCCGATCCGAGACTGTCGACGTCATCACCGGTTCTCGGCGCAAAGCCCCGCCTCAGCAGTCGTATTTAAGGGTGAGCGCGCCGCCTTCTGCACGCAGGGACGAGAAGGTGACGGTCGTGGTGAGAGCACGTTTTCGCCTTATCTTGTTTATGTTTGGCCGGGGCTAAATTTAGACGCGTTATTTGTTTTTTATTGCTTGAGGTGCGTGAAAAAAGGTGCGGGCGGCACGCTAAGAGGCCCCGCCTTGGGCACGTGACGACTCTGGCGCCATTTATCTCCTCCCTTACCTCTAAACCGTCTAACCCACTACGAGCACAGTACTTTTGTGTTTGACACATATGTATACGATTTCTGTCCCTAAGCTCACAGGTGCCTGGATAGCGCAGTAGGCAGCGCGTCAGTCTCATAATCTGAAGGTCGTGAGTTCGATCCTCACTCCGGGCAAATCTTTTTCATTTTGAAGTTTGCCCTTCCTAACGTTTCAATTGTAATCCAATCCGCGCGCCATCGCATATCTTAAACGGTGTGCCGATGCATGATCCGTTTATTGTTTGCTTTGCAGATCCACGCGCGGAGCCTACTGCCTCACACGCGAATTTGGATGGCCGACACGACGCCGCGAAGAGGTTCCGACAGTCTGGTGATACTCCTCTGCTCCTTGGTCCTGATCTCCGCGCTGATCTCCAGTGGATACGCGGCCACGCTTGCCAAAGGGGGATGCAAAAAAATCGGTGGGTTTTGATAGCTGACTCATGTGATATTTGTTTGGGTCGCCCAAAAAGGTGACACAGTTTGTTGGGTGTTCGCCTTTCTTGGCTTGGGTGGTGGGTGTTCTGGTATTTTTGTAGTCCACTATAACGCAAATACATGTATTGGTGCCACTGTGAACAATTCAAAATTCAAATAAGACTGTTTTTCATTCAATTTTGAACCGACCTTAAATAACCTATTTGCTCAAGCCTGACCGTTAACTATCCCTTAAGTAAAAAGGTCAAAAGTTGTAAACAGAAAAAAAAGTGCAAAAGGAAGTTTCAGTGCCTTCAAACAGGTACGTACCACATTAGCTTCCATATAAAACCTAAATCGTTTCTCGACACGAATTCACTAATCATCAACGCTATAGGGAAAATCGATTCCGCATGACCCTTTTTATCAGCCAGCTGCAAACTCTTCTGGCACCCATTTTCATCTGTTTGCATAGTGCATTCGCGATCATTCTGGTCGAAAGAATCACTCTGGTCAAGAGCCTGTTTGTTCGAGTCATGTGAACGCGGTTGAGCGGTTAAACTGACCAGAAGAAGCAGGAACGGTGTGATAAGACGAATTAGCTCCATGTTGAGACGGACCTGGGCTAAGAATAGCGAAAGACCTGTCGACAAGGGATTAATCGGTCGAGATTGCACGTCGAGAGGGGTTGACACCTTGACGCGTCACCACGGATTAGTGTTCGCTTCTTGTGTGGGGCTTGTCTGAACCGTTCGGAGGGGGGTCGTCGTAGTGTCTGTCATGGAGAGACAGTGTTGAAATTGTGTGTCTGGAGACTGTAGTTTGAGACTACATAAGACAAAACCGTCTGTCCATCTTTGTTCTGTTGAAAGTTTCCGTTTTACTTTAAGAACCATCGTGTTCATAAGTTTTAAAGGCTTTCTAAGAAACAGGGCACCTAGGTTGGCTAAAACGTCCAGGCAGCAGAAATGGTGGTTTTTTCAATTTTATTTAAATTTTTGCTCTCAGCATACCAACTGTTCAAATTTACAACGCCTTATGATTAGCAGGAAAAAATCGGGCAAAAATCAACAACCATGGCAATCATTAAGTTAGTTTAAAAAACATCGTAGATTCTTTGCTGGTTTCCTTAGAACCACGGTTTGCTCTTATCACAAGATTCATCGTCAAAAATGATGCTTCATTCAATTTTTGGCGTCAACCCAGTATCTATCTTTTTTGGCTGGCTGAAATCTGCAACTACTGTGCAAAGTATTGAGGTAGAGGACTTTTGATTAGCAAGAAAAGCTCGGTCAGAATTAACTCACCGTGAAAATCACAGTTCCACGTTTTCAATGTTTTCTAACAAAGGAGAAAGGTTGACATAGGAACACAATATCTTGTGAAAATTCTAAATCGAGCAATCTTTACCTTTTCTATAGAAGTACACGTCAATCCCCTTCTCTTGCCCTCCATTCCTCACAAAGGACAAGTACAAAAGAGCATCTCCTAAACGTTATAATCCCATTCCCAGATGACGTGTGTGCTATTTTGCTCCGCCAGAGTTCTTTGCACTCCTAATTGCCACTGAGCACATACACCCACGCCGTCTAAGCAATCCCTGAATTAAGGGCTTCCCCAACCTATCCGATTTCCTCGGCTTTTTCGATCTTCGTGTGAACTCGTTTGTTTTGAGCGAGAGGCGAAATCGTAAACCGTCTCAATGTGGTCTTTGTTTTAGGACACACACATCTGATCGACGAACTAGGCTGTGACCTCGTCGCCGTAAAGGTGAATCGCTGCTCAGGCTACTGCTGGTCGTTCTCGTTTCCGAATCCGAAACTGGACAACCAGCTGACAGTGCACGCGAAGTGCTGCAGAATGATCGAGACCGAAATGGTGAGTCTGCAAAGGTTTTTTTTAATATTGTTTTGTATTAACTGGACTGCGCGGTTCTACATGTTTTGGAGGCCTATACTTGACTGCGCCTAAGCTTATTACCACTCCGAAGCTGATTGTGAGCATGCGGCGCTCTGTTCACCCATTTCTTTCTGTAGAGTCTATCTTGAAACAACTTTTAATTTTGGATAGAAAAAAAGCGATTGGAAAACTACGTTACCACTTTTTCGGTCGTGTATTAACATTGAAAACTCAAGGAATAGATCCAAGTGCGTGTGGTGGGAGCGTAGTAGTTTTGGACAAAAATCACAGTTGTTTGCTTCGAACTTTTTGAAGCAATAGGTGAGGGAGAACAAGGTCATGGACATATGAGGACCTTTCCCTGAACTATGGGTCCATGAGTGTTGTTATGAGCAATGACAAAGTGAACTCTGGAGGGTATTTTGAAAGACAATATTCTTTTTCAAACATTCCTAGGCTTAAGAACTTTGCTACAAAGGAGAGAGGACAATTTTTGAGGGTTGAATATGCCGGGAAATAGAGAGGGTACTTTATATTAATGGTTCACAAAATCCAAGAATTTTTGTGCGCAGTATTTTTGCTTAATTTTACTGCTTACTTCCTTTAGGACACATACATCTCATTTGGTTCAAGCGAGAAATTAACTCATATTGGATAAGGCTCCAAAAATCCATGTAAAACCTTGGAATATACATAATTTTAGGCTTTCGGTAAAAGATTAAAATAATTTGCGAGTATATTGTCGTACATATGTGGCGGATCTTTCTCTGAATTTTTGAGCCGACAAAGTTTTATTGATCTGCAATAAGTATCTGCAATGGGCATTGTTTTGTAACACGGGACAGGAGAATCTGGCATAGCTGTTGCTTTTCTTTACGCTTTGTTCAAAGAGGCTGAAATTTTGTTGAATGAAGTGTGATATCTGCACCGAGTTGTTTAGATTGCTGTTCCCACAAAATATCGAATATTTCAAATTATATTTTATTTTTGCATGGTTAGCGAATAACCGAAAAACTCGCGAAAAGACCACAGAAGATTACGCCTCCATTACACAATAGCTCATTCTAAACGCTGATTCCAGGTCGACGTCCTGCTCAACTGCAACAATGAAGTGCGCATGCTGAAAATCCCGAGCGCGCTGACATGTGGCTGCTTCGACTGCGCCTGACCGCGCCAACCCCAGCTTCCCGGATCTCTCTGCCGACCGTAGCAGCAGCCCTGTAGCTTCCATCTTCTTTCCTCCGATCTCCACGCGCATAATAATTCCTCCTGACTGTGTATTGTTTCTGTTTGTATAGCGTTTCTCGTCTCCTTCCACTTCTCCGCTAGTTCCGCGATCGTTCCGTGACGACGACGACGAAAAAGACGGTGATGTTGAGAGCCAATAAAAGACATATGGGTAATAAAGTGTAATTGTTGTTTTGCGACGGCGCCAAGAAGAGGACAGTGAGGATGGCGCTCTAAGGACGGCCGCCTCTGATAAGGAGGTGTGAAGTGACGCTGGACAGGAAGTGCTTGACGTCAGCGACTTTAAAGGTGAGGGTCGGAAGGTGAGAAGGCAATCGGGTGATAAGGACACCTCTAGTGGCGCCCTCGGCCTTTATCTAAGATTAAAGACTTGTTTGGTGTGATGCAATCGAGATTAGCGTTGTGAGCGGGGCAGGTACACAACAGTGATTTCCAAGGAGCAAAGATGCCTGTTTGCCGAATATCGTAATGTCCCGTGAGAAGGTTATTGTTTTGTGATCTGCTCGCGTAAACATTTAAAGGAGGCGGTTTGGTAATTGTAAGCGAACGTAGGAGAAAGAGTCTTCCTATGCTAGTTCCGAATCCGGGTTAAAGGCGACCAGAAATGCACAACCGTTACTGAAACCTTGGATACCGTAGTTTTACCTTTTTCTCGTCACGGAACAAAACGATGTAAGTTCTGCAGCCCTACAGTTTCCACTTTGATTTGAAGTTCGCTTTCTTGAAAGCAGTTGCCTGACCTCAAGGAGCTGATTCCGGTAAAGGATGTTACCCGTGAAAAATGGGAACTGGATACTTGCAAAGCTGGCAAGCATAATAATAGATTCGGGGAAGATCGATGTTTCGCTTTAAAGGACACATTCACGGGGTCCAAAGAAATTGACTTTAAGTTTAAGATTCTGCACGACCTCCAAAAATCATGAGGCAAGAAGCAAAAATGAACATCTAAAATCTCGAAAGGACAAACCTACTCTGTTTTCCAACCTCAAAACACTTTCTTGCTTTGGTTTGAAAATCACAACATGAAATATTTTTTTACAGAGTTCTCCTTTGTACCACTTTGTATTACGGAAAACGGACCAGCAAAAATGCACAACCGTTATTGAAACCTTTGATACCGTAGTTTTACCTTTTTCTCGTCACGGAACAAAACGATGCAAGTTCTGCAGCCCTACAGTCTCCACTTCGATTTGAAGTCCGCTTTCTTGAAAGAAGTTGCCTGACCTCAAGGAGCTGATTTCGGTACAGGATCTTTCCCGTTCTAAATGGGTGAACACAATAGGTGAAGGTCAATGAAACTGGATACTTACATTGCTTGCAAAAATAAACTTGTCCGGTATTAATAGATTCAAAGAACACGAATGTTTCGTTTCAAAGGACCGATTCATGGGGTCCGAAGAAATTCACTTTAAGTTCAAAGATCCTGCATGACCACGAAAAATCACAAAAGGCAAGACACAAAAAAAACATCTAAAATCTCCGAAAGGACAGGTGGACTTGCACCAAATTACTTTTATGTCTAATTAACTGTTGCAAACCGAGGTTGCTTGCCCACGAGTCATGCAAAAATTGCAGGACTCGGAGCGACAAAAATGTTATATTAGATATTCCGCTAACCACGAGACTCTTTGTCAATCAAGGTCGTGCGTCATGCAGAACAGACCAAGAGAACAGACGACAAAAATTTGTCAGCCAGAAGAGAGTCACGAAGATGCTGAATCCAAGAAGAACACAGGAGCAAAACACAACAACGTGATACTTACGTGCTTTCGAGATTAACAGGCGCATTCAAAAATGTCAGTCCTACTAGCTATTAGGCACATAAAAATTGCTTTTGCCACTGCCTATTTAACGACAAAGAGGTTTAATCCGAGAGGAACACTAGTGCATTCTCAAAAATTACAAAAATTGAAACAGCGTTTTTCTTCGTTGTTTTTTAGAATCATACACATTGTGACTCATAAAGACATATGTAATGTGTAATTCGCTAATCCCAACAAAAATAATAACATGAACATAATGCAAAAAGTCTTAATAAAGGTCTTACATTTCAAACAGGAAGAAATTTGTTGAAGGACAGCAGTGACAAAAATCTCTCCCCAGGCGTCTGTCTACTTCCAGACTGTGGTGACACAACATGCTAATCTGATTTAACACCGAACGAGTCCTCTAGAAAATCCAAAATTGGTCGCGGGCGGGACAAGAGATTTAATTTCTATCAGACTTTTGTTTGTCTCTTTGAGAAAGGAGACGTCTGTCGCCAGGTCCCGCGTCTCCCTTGGACTCACACCTCCAGCTCCCTCTCTAATGAGTCCAGATCGTTTATGCGGACGCGCCATGCAAGATGCCGTGATTAGCTCTCGTCGTGCTGGGACCCACCCCCGCAACGCCACTCTCTGCGTAATTATTAAAGCGTATACGGAAGTCCTTACAGAAAAATGTTTTCTGCAAAAGTAGACCGCAAGAACAAAAATAACAGTGATTCACTTCGAGGTGCGTGAGGCTATTTTAGTTCACTAGTAGTCACCAATAAGAAGTTTAGGAAGAAAGTAAAAAAAAGAGGGCGAATTCTATAAATTTGAAAAACTGAAACATGGTATGTAAATAGGAAAAAAATGTATTTCCAGGGGACAACCGCCATAAGCAACATCTCCATTTTTGAATTTTTCACTACCATATTAAACAATTTTTCTTTAAATTTGCAAAAATACTTAAAAGTTTCCCGAAAGCAAAAAGCTAACAAAGTGTAACTTTGTAATTTTGGAATACTGTAGGGCCATTCGTAGTGAGTTCAGGCTTGTCTAGTGTTATTTATTTAATGGTGACAAATCGCTCAAAAATTTCAAAACAAGAAGCAAAATAAAGCATCTCTACTGAAACCTGAATTTTTTATTTTTTAATTTCTCACTGAGTTTTTTCACATACATATTATCAGTAATTTTTCACATATTACTCTTACCGTTAACCGTTACCGCTAGTCGTAAAAAACATAAAATGTCATGCTGATGACTGCATCCTTTTTGAATGAACATGCGACATTTATATTTTTTTAAAGAAGGCCAGGGTAGGTTATGAGCCAGCAATATCCGTTGACGTACTCGTTGACGTCACTTGGTGCTTAAAAAGAAGAAGTTTTTCCAAGCTTGAAACATCACTTAGGTAAAAATTGATAACCTGTTTTGTAGTTTTTACTTTTTTTGCTACCCTTTTTAATATTTGTTACTCGCAAAAAATTTTCTAGTAAACAATTTTTCTGGTGAAAAACTCTGCAATAATACACTAAAAGGCAGTGTCATCCATACTTCCATAAAATGAGAAATTTTTCAAAAAGCATCATATTTGCAATTGACAAAGTGGAAATCCCATGTATAGCAATTCCAAAATTTTGGATTACTGTAAGACCGCTCGCAGTGAGTTCAGGCGGACCGAGTCATTCCTTTGTTGCAGTACTCCACCTACTCCTCCCCAAATGACGAAGCGTCCATTTTTCTCGACACTACAAAAGTTCAAATTTCGCTAAACTCATTAAAAATAAGTACACATCGCTGTCCATTTGTTCGGCTCGCTTCCTTCCGACTCGCGCGCTTCGCACGCTAATGGAATCAGCGCCTTTTTAGGAGCCTTTCTTCTCTACACCCAGGCCATGGCCCCGCCCTCGCTCTTCCCGATCCTACAATCCAAGCTCATTTGACTTTCAATCTCAGCTCAGGACTGCCCGGCCCAGTGTAGGTGGCCTGGGACGCCAGCGCCTCTCATTACTCGTCTTAATGACTCCTATTTTGCCCCTGCAATTGGGTCCTAAAAGGGTCCGGATTTCCATGTTAATTTTGGAATGCAAAGAGGGATTGGAAATGAACGTCATTTTGGATTTTGCAGTATTCATCGGCATCGCCATGTTTGTGTCTCTGAGAATTATTAACTCGGTTGACGAAGCCGCTGTGTCATTCCGGAAATTGGCACTATTAAAGTTCCACTCGCACGTCTCATGCAGTCAGCAAAAATACAGATTCATTCAGGATAGACCAGGTTTAGCTTTAAAATACCATTGCTGAAAGTCCCACCGTCTTTGTTAGAATGCGTAGTTATAAAGCACTTTTGTTCCATACGCTCTAAGTCACTCATACGCGTCATTATCAAATTTGTCTTATGCTTTCTGCATCCATTTGTCGTGTACCATTTTAGTTATTGTGGTCATTAGTTTTCATGTCACTGGTAGGTAACGTTGACTAGGAAATTAGAAAAAAAACATGACTAGAAAATAAACAAAAAAAATTTCACTTTGCTCTGGACTACTTTCATAAAATCACAATGCAAATGATATCTCCGGGTTGATGAAATGTTAATAATAATGTTATGTGTAATATGATATATGATACTGTGGTTATATATCAATGATAAAATCATTGTGCTTCCTTATTTACGGATATTTCTGGTAATGACACTTTTCCTGACTGTGCTCTCAACGGAATTATTATATTAATAAAATACCTTCCCTTATTAGTAAAGTCCACTGGATAATTAGTCGTCCCGAAACGAAAATTAAAATGGGCAAAATATATTGATGACGTTTTTCCTAAAAGCCACACTATATGATTGTTACGGTTTGGCCTTATTTGTTTTTTGAAGGTTCTCTGTACTTCCGCTCTTGGAGGTCGTACGTCAACTTCAAAAATTTTATTTTTTTTTGGTGTGACAACAAGCATCGTAAAGTTAAGGTCAATGGTGATCTTTAATTTGCTGGTGCATATTCCCACAATGGAGATTCAGTATAACGGTTGTGTAACCTGAGTGAAAACCAGGTTTAATTTAGACACGAGCAGGACATTCGCAAAAATTTCATCCATGGTCGTTCTAATTGTGCCCGTTATGCGTCGCCTCACAAGGCCTAAAAGCGGAAAATGCAGATGGATATATAAACTATCTATTTTCACCGTCATATAATGAGGCAAAAATAAAAATGGCACACGTGCAATTCCAGTGATTCGATTAAACCGTGATTTCACCATCTAACTGCTTGTTTAATGCCATCTTCCGCTTGAGACCTCTATCCGAACGTCCAAAGTGCTCGCTCATGTCTCCAACACCAATCAGTTTCCTTATGACGTGTTGCGCAATTGTTTATACCACGACGCTTTCAAGATCCTTGTGTCCGGGAGGGAGACAAACAAAGGATGAAAATATTAGAAACGAGAGCTTATTTCTCTTTAAAACGCGTTTTGGTGATAGACGAGCCGCGAGAACCATTCCTGGGATGAGTCATTGTCTTATCTAACCTTCTTGGTCAGACCAAGCGGTTAAAATTTATAGGGTGGAATAATAACGACGATCAAAAATGATCATCTTGAATGGCCAGAAATAAAGTAATAAACCGGTGTAGACATATTTCTGATGTGTATAATAAGATATTGAAAAAGTTACAATTGTGGAAAAATAAAAAGACGATTTTAGCGCAAAAATATATTTTCGCATACGAGCTTTTCCAGCATTTTCCATTTCCAGTGCGTTGGTCGCAAAAAATGAATGCTGACGAGGATGAACGGACATTGCGCATTTTGCGCACCACATCTCTAATTACGCTATTTTTACCAAGATGCAGTATAGCGGAAAGATGTATATCTCACATATTTGTGGTCTACCGCTGTATTTCTTATAGAATCACTTGTGGTGTAGAGTGGATGTGGGAGGCTGGAAGTGGTGTTCCTTGTTCATTCGCCACCTTTGTTATGCCCATTTTCAACAAGTGGATTAGGAATCCAATAACAAAATTACGGAGAATATTTTTTGGAATTTCTGACAATGAGTGATAAATGTTTTCAGATGCACATTCTTTAGCCTAGAGAAAATAGAGTGGGGACTTCCTTGATGAGGTCGTTGATGACAGCATAAAGTTAGTGCAAACTTGATCACTAAGCGACAGCATTTTAAGAGGGCGTTGAGATGCTCGCGCTGCAAAAATTATTATATTTTTGTAAACCTTTAAACCATAAGCAAAAATTCGTTATTTCCATTTCGTAACATACCGTCACAACGTGCGCTTTCTCGAAACTTCCGTTCGAGACCAGAGAGCAGAAACGGTCGTCCGACCCGAGATGTAAATAATTAGCACGAAGTGATGCGCGCTCCGTAATTGTGCAATTATCTTCTGCACCGCATGAGCCTCGTGCGTGACTTTTTCTTCGAAGATCGGAGAAGAACACGAAAATTTCAAGTTATTTTTGTGTTGTGCTGTCCAGCTCACGTACGAAGAAGAATTTTCCAAATGCGCGAAATTTAGAACAGCTTTATAGCGATATTAATTGCGGACTCCAAGTTCTCCAAGCGCATGTTAATCTGCTTGGCCAGTGAGGTTGTATCGAAAAGATTCACAAAAGGGCTCAAAGAAAGTGACACTGCGAACTGAGTTTCTTATCCAAAAATATCGATAATGCTGCTATTACAATACCAAATGCAGGTTCGCAGGTTCTAAATTCTGTCCGAGCATTTTATCGTAATCCAGCTGGTCCGCGTCAGTACGTTTAGAAAACTTTCACACACTCCAAAAATTTATTTTTGCCCACAGTTCGATCACACCGATAACCTTCTGGCTCTTGGTAATCAGCTTCTTTAATGTCAGAACCACTGCTCACACTTCACGTCATAAAGTACTTTAACTTTTGATCTCCTCCTTCATCCATTTTTGCAGAAAACATTTTTCTGTAAGGACTTCCGTATTCGCTTTAATAATTACGTAGAGAGTGCTGTTGCACGGGTGGGTCCTGCCGCGACGGGCGCTAATCACGGCATCTTGCATGGCGCGTCCGCATAAACGATCTGGACTCATTAGAGAGGGAGCTGGAGGTGTGAGTCCAAGGGAGACGCGGGACCTGGCGACAGACGTCTCCTTTCTCAAAGAGACAAACAGAAGCCTGATAGGAATTCAATCGTCAAATTTTTACTTTGATGACTCTCGTGACTTATCTGATTGGCATGAACTGGTATCGAACTATCCTGTGTTTAATGGCGGTATAGAATAACTTTAATTTTTGCAGACAGTCTCGCCTTTGCTTCAGTTCCTAATTGTACGCAAAATTTTAACATGTTGCACCAGCCAGAAAACTGTGAAACGAATGTCAAAGAGCGTATTTTTCTTGTTCTGATTAAAACATAAGGTTTCTTACTGGCTTCGTATGGCTGCACACCAGACGTAAATTTCTGATAAGGATACTTTTTAATAAAATAAAGCCTTTTTCATAAAGTCCGCGGCGCAGTGAGTGGCGGCATGAAATTTTTTTTGCAATTCAGCTGCTTGCACGTGGTTTATCGCAGATCGCTTGTCACTTTACGGAACATGACATAAAATACTTCACTAATGCACCAAGTCCACGAAAATAATCAAATTACTACAGAGCCTACTTTTGTAGGTGCGACTTATTTTCGGAGGTCTACTACTCCACTTGTGCCATGGACATACCACGCACTTTTAGTCAAATGTATAGGAAATGTTTCGTACGACTATGTTCAAAAATGATCAGTCGTTTCCCATTAATTCTTGAACTCCATCCTGTATGAACTCTTCTTTCAATGCTGTGCTGAAAATCGTGTCGCACCCCCCTTTCGTCTACCACGCATTCTTAGTCAAACTGTAAAAAATACCTGATGTTGCCGTCTTGTGTCAAAAATGATTAGTGCGTGTCACGTTAACTCATAAACTCTGTATGAGCTCTTGTTAAAATACTGTGCTGAAAATGATGTCGCAATGCCCAAAAAATTTGTCTATTTTTGCCCGACTGTCATGACACTAATGAAGCAAGTCCACGAAAATAATCAAATCATTGGAGATAGGTGCTTTGCGGGACCTATTTTCGGATGTCCATTTCCCACGGGATGCAAAGTTGCTTCATTCTCATTTGAACGCTCCAACTGTGTAGGCGAGGCATTTTGACGTTTACCCTATACTACTTTACAGGAAAGATAGGCTGATCGCTCTCAGCGTTCTGTAATTTCATACTGTATTCGCGAAGTGCCCAGTTAAACCTTCAAAATGTGGTAAAACTATATGCCGCACAATTTAAACTCTCCAGGTTTTCCAGGTTTACCAAGGAAAAATTACAATTAACGAACCAGGAAAAATTGAGTACAAATATGAAGAACACAAATTATGATGCCATATGATTGCGTTCCCTAATTACAGTCGAAAAAGGAGGCTATTACTCATTTGTGTCGACAAACTCTTTGGTCTCTACTTCGTGCATTTGTCGTTGATTACTGCTCGTAGAACAGAACTCTCCTGTACTGTACTTGTTCCAGGTAACGCCAGTTCCGAGACCATGTTGCAAAGGTGTCGCAGCGGGTTGTCAGCCGACATTACCGTAGTCGCGCTGTTGCTGCTGCTCACAACCGGCGAGATTTCGGCGTTTCTCGGCGCACAGAAAGGTCTCATGAAGATGTGTCCACCAGGAGGCGACGCGTTCGCCACCGCCTGGCAGCTTACCTGCGGAATGAAGCGGAGACGAAAACGCGAGGGTTAGTCCGTCTTTCATTGAAAACAGAGGCATAAACATGAAAGAAATAGAAAAATATACAAAAATTATAAAACGCATAACCGTATATTTTTCCGATTTTTGCACGATTGGCGTCTCGGTGTTCAGTTGTCAACAAAGCGAAAAAAACACAAAAATCTGGAAACACATCTTTTTTAGAAGCCTCTATATGGTATCTTAATCCAACGGTATAAATGAAAAGCAATACGTGCTCTGTGTATTTTTGTCCGCACCACAAAAATGCTATAGTGAATAAAGTAAAGTAAGATGTTGAAAAATAAGGAAGCAAAAAAAAACAGATTTTATGCTATACAAAAATTTTCATTCCAAAACGGCTCCACAACGTACGCCTTCTTTTTGCGAATAACGTTGGACATCTGGTACTTGTAAAGGAACGCTGCAAAAATTTCTATACCAGAGAAAAAAAATATTTTCACAATATCCATCATCAGCAACTTTTGCCGGGCATCAGTACTTCCCAATGCACTACCCAAAGATCATGTAAACTTGACCTCCGCCATCCTAAGAATTGTTGTTCTCTTTTACGTCATTTTCCCTTATTTAGCGCTTTGGGTCTTCTTGAGAGCGATCTTCCAATCGGCACATGACAATGCCAAAATCTGGATCGGCTGACAGCCTAACGAGACCTATGATGTCAGAAAGCTTTTGCGAACCAGGAAGCTCGTTTGCATCCAATTAGGTTCTCTAGAATTAGAAGCGCTATTCTTTGCCATTACGACCCTCTTTGTGGGGTGAGCCGCTAGAGTTCCAAATGGCCAGAGATGGCTTTTTAAGGCGGGAGTGGTGACGTAATGGAGGCAATAAAATAAAAAGCCAAACGAGGGTAAGAGAAAAAAGCAATAAATCTGCTACAAAATGAGGAGAGAAAATCATTCTAATTATTACTCAGGAACACGTAGTTTAAAAAAACGGGTTCAAAAATAACGACAAAAACCAATCGTTGTCATCGTTGTAAACATTCCTCAGAATTAATTGCTCATTTCCTAAAATTTCAAAGGAAGGCATTTGCGTTTGCGTTCACACACTACACGCTCCATACTAGAACGTTCCTAAAACCATCTTATGAACGACAGTGAATATCATGAAATTACTGGGAAGAAAATTTTGGCGAATTATTTACGATAATTCAGTTTTTTAATAGTAAAAAAAGCTTATCGCACGAAAGCAAAAATATCCCTTCAGCCTATACATTACGTAAATGTTATTCTTACCAAGTCCTGCAAATTTCGGACTTGCTTCTCGAGCTTTCTAACAACTTCAAGTCATCAACAATAGGAGATGGGATCTTAGTAATGTGCTGCCTTTCTCGCAAATCATCTTTGGTTCAATTTGGCGTTCAATTGAGCGAAACACATAAAAGAATCTCAGATTGACTTCAGATTATTTTTGACTGATCAGAAACAACTTAAAGAAAAACTGATATATTCTGCGAATTCCTTGAAGCTGTCAACATCTAACTACTCCCCAAATTTCAGCGCTTCCGGAAACCGGCTCGGCATACCGACCCCTCTCGCTCACCGAAATGATGCACTACTGCTGCCGCTACGGCTGCACCTTCCGCGACCTCCTCCCCTACTGCGACCCATTCGGACAGTGGGACTCATGAGGCCGATCCACCGACCGCCGCCGCTCCAGCACCATCGCACGCTACTCTCCTCCGCCCTATACCCATTTGTGTTCGGAATCTGCAAGTTTAGGTTGTGCCCTGCAAATGAATGTTTAGTGTTGTGTGAGGAGGCAATAAGCGAGCGTTTTGCGTTGAGTCACAGAGGCACAGCTGACGCTGTCGGCGTTGTTTGTTTCGATGTTTACAACGAACGTCGATCAGCCGTCAATCATAAGGACATTGTTACGCGAGTGATGAGGTTCGTTGAGATCGGTCAAAGTGACAAGACGACTGAACGGAAGTCCTTGGAAAAACGTGATTTTTTGTGAAAAAAATATAGCAGAGATCGTTTTAATGAATGCAAAATGTATGAATGCAGAATAACATAACAAAATAGCCACAAATTAGAAGCAATACAAGCAATATACTTTAAGCAGAAAATAATAGATATGCAAAATATATAATCCCTTAAATTTTACACAGGAACCTTTAATATGTTAGCGTTTATTTTTGAACATTATGCAATGCTCCAATTTCTTAGAACCATAGAGGTCTGCTGGAAAGAAAACCAGAAGCAGAACAAAAATCAGTAGCTGATTATTAAAGTACAAGTTTACTCTTGACGGTTGAAGATAAGAGTTATAAAAATGCACTGATTTTGGAGAGATCATATATTCGGAAGCGCTCCCAAAAAAAAGCTTTTAAAGTTTTTTTAGATAAGATTTTAAGGTAATGAGGTTTTTTATATTTTTTTTTGTATTCATAAAATTAAAAAATGAAACAATTGAGGAATCGGAAATTTCGCAAAATTATGCGACTCTTTATTACCATTAGTATTTTTGCAAAGATGTCGTAGTGCGTCCATTTTATAAAATATGCGTTGTGTTACAAATTTTTTTCCACTTTTCTTCAAAGTTTCTGCAGCCATGCAGACGCAGACGTTTCTGCAGACGTACACAAGATGTGATAAACGTGAGACTGGACAGATTGATTACGAAAGCCTCACAAGTTCAAACATCTTTATTTGGAAAGTTTATACGCAGTATGTATAAGACATTTGATATATGGGCATGCAAAGTAGGATATGGCAAACTCCGGAATATGCCATTTCCGAAAGAAGCAACTCTTAATATTTGCACGCGATCTAATACAGAAACATTAAAGTTTACTGTTTGTGATCGTCCTCTGGTCAAACCATCGCTCACCTGTCCTACTGCCGCAATTTCGGCGCTCGTTTTTGCGGCTTTCTCGAACAAACGATGTAACAATCACCCATTGATCAGGATATCGGCCCTTGGCCATGGCGCGTCGTCCGCTGTCCCGATCGGAACTCAAGATTAATGGTTTCGAATAACGGTTGCTAGTGTTTTCGCATTCGTCGATGTGTCAAGACGGCGTCCATTCGCTTCCGCCGTTCGCCAAGCAGCTCAATTGACGTTTGCAGTTATCAGTTTTAGTCTATTTGTGGCTCCGTCACCCCGGGCACATCAATTAGCGCGTGATTTTTAATGGTTTAATGCACTCGAAATGAATGTGGCTGTTATTAAGAACGCAATGTGGATCGTGTTCGGGATCATTTGTAGGGTGATCCTAAAGTCAACTTGGTTTTCTTTGAGCACAGCGGATTTCTTATGATGGCAGCGGAAAGCTTTGAGTTTTAAAGTATTTCTATTTGAATTTGATGTACTGCAGGTGGTTTCTGTTACTAGCAACGCGCATAAGCAATTTTTGCAGGCGTCAAATTCAGTTCTTGGATAAATTTTTTAGAGGCAAGATTTTAACTTTAGAGCAAAAAAAAAACGGAGAAATATACATGTTTTCGCTGCCCGTTCTTTAGTATTTAACAGCACATTTTATTCAATCGTATAAAATACATGGTCCGTTTTTCTCAAGCTTGATTTGACTATTTTTGATTTTCGAACGTGGCCACAAATTCAGATATTCGACGATTGCATATTATGTCAAATTTTTGTTGGTGCTATTTCAGTCCCATTTTTTCAATACGTTCGGTTGTCATAATAACATATTTTAGTAAAATATTATTTAAAAATATTATTACTGCAACTTTATTTATGCTTAAATTAACAGGTTAACTTAAATTCCTCCACTTGCATAAATTTAAATGAATTATTCTAACCGTGTTTCCAGTGTAATTTTTTCCGTCACCTGTAATTTTTGTAAGAACCGTCACCTTGAGTTTATTCCGGACCAATGTGCTTGAAATTACATAAATGTGGCGAATTGTTCCAGCCGGCAATGAGTTCATCATCTCCCGTTTCTAAGGAAAAGTGACCGTTGTTTGAATTTCAATGTTATTTTTTAATCTTTTCGAGTTTTAAAATTAGAGGACCAATTGTTTCTTCTGGAACGTATAGGTGCATTTAATTCATTTTTGCCAATATGCGACTCTACGCCTTTTCCTTTCGAAAAACTTAAGTGTTTCTATAGCATGACTATGGAAGTGATCCCATATCGACCGCGACATTTGCTTCGACATAAGCGCGCTTACGATTTTCGAAATGTCGCAGGTTGGTACGAAGGCTCTGTTATTTGGAATCAGATAAATCTAGCCTCAATTCGAATAGTGATATTTTCTGCATCAAAATTAATTTTTATCTGCTTGTCAAAACGGAGCAAAAAAATTCTGTGGTGGCGCATTGTCATTTTCAAACGATCACTTTGTTCATCTAAAATGTTGACTTTCGTGTGGATACTTGGTATTTTCTGATTTATGATGGTTGGCATAATGCGAAAAATATCAACATTTTTGTCTCGTTATGGTGATACCAACAGCTGGAAGTTTTTTGCACTGGGGCAACCTTTGCTTCTTTTTACAGCAATAGTGATAAAGCTACACGGTTTGATGAAAACTCTACTAAATAAGCATTTTCCAAAAATACTGTATTTCTCTGTAGTATTTTGCAGGGATTTGCACATTAGTCCACCTCCAAAAACTTCGAATACAAGTAAATGCATATAATCTTTATTTGAACAATTTGTTCCCAATGAACAATTGTGACATTTCATGCATGAAATACCCCATACAGACACCATTGTCTGTCTGTATAGCATACCTTCTCGCTGATATCATCGCTGTCGTCTTATAGGCCGCGCAAACGCTATTCCGCCCGATTCGCATGTGTCTGGTATTTTTGGAGTTTTCATACTTTCACTCGATCATTTCTAGATCTTAAGTGGAACGTCAACCATCACCTTAAAACCTGAAATCTCAAAGCTTTACATTTCACGTTTACTTTAAGAGAACATAATGAATGTTATTTTTGCACACTTGAGTTGGAAACTATTTTTGGAGACTGACAATAAGCACTCAATATTTATATAAAAATTGCAAAATTTGCTGTTTCTTCGTCACAATTTGAAACTCTTTAACGTGAACGGTGCATATGAACAATAATGAATAGAACCATTTTATTGCACTAACTCATTGATTTTTATCCTTACGGTTTCCATTTTTTTACATTCCGGTTGAATTCCTAGAATGTATGTAGGAAATGGGTGCCATGCCCAGCCCATGTGGTCTCTGCAGCTAGTTTGATAGAAAATTAGGGCCTTTAAACTAAGGTAGTGATTACCCAGAACTCCTGCTTCTCATGTAGGCTACGGTAAGATTACAGTAGAGCCTACAGAGCGTTGGGTTATAAAACCCAAAGCTTATAATATGTATGTAAAGTAAAAAAGCTAAAAGTGCTCTCAATATTTTTGTGCTTTTATTTCGGCATCTTAAGAGGGCCTTCGGCATCTTAAGAGGGCCCCTCATTCATCACCATCCAAATGTCGACAGTTCTGAAAAGCGTCACCAAAGTGAAACACTGCGTCACGTCAGCTAATCCATCACGACAACTGCTGGTTCCGATCAGAGCCCACTTTCCTCTTCTCCTTTTTGTGCTCTAGATTCCTTACAGAAAAGAAGAACTGGATCTGTTCCTCCTCAGGTAACAGTTCCAAAAACAGCTTTGTCTTCTTCTCGACCCTCCCACAAATAAACAAACAGATCCCCTTAGTTGCCCCAATCAACCGACCAGTTCGCCGCCACTCGCTCGCGCTTCTGATGGATCAGCGGCGATGTTTAGACATGTGTATTCGCGTTCTGTGGTTGGCAGCCAACTGCCGCCCTTATAAATCATAATATTTAAGCAAAATTACAACTCTGCGAAAGCGCCCTACTCCGTAAAGTCTCAAACCCTGTCTGCACCCTGTCTACCCTGTCAAGATCACCGCTTAGATAAACACCTTTTTTTGCACTCCATCCGTCTTCACAGCCGTCCGCGCCTGCCGTCAAGATCGAGTTTCGTCCTCGCCACGATTAACACCTTTTTGCAGAGCCCCTATGCCCACCACTCTTCAGGTGAACCCTGAGGATAAGACGGAGACGCCGCTCACCGTCAAGGACATGAGGAAGAAGTGGGTCCGTGGCAGTCTCCTCTTTCCTACTGCTACTTTAGGGGTCAGCCATGGATTATCGCCGTCGTGGCGCTTACTATACTTGTGCTCTGTGGCTTCCTCCTGTTCTTCGTTATCAGGGAATTCAGCCAGTCAGGAAGTGAGGTCAGTCGGTTCATGTCCAGATACTTTGCGTTTGCATTACCACCACACTGATTTTTTTGCTTGTTGAGTTTTCGCGCAAAAATATTCCAGTATTTTTCTTCAATGTTTTTTTTCTTCAGCCAAACTGTCTCAGTACGTCATCAAGGCGTATAAAGAATTGTCCAAAAATTTTGTGAAAATCGTTCAAAATACGTCAACCTGGTTATTCAAAGTTTTCAAGTCGGAAAATTTAAGAAAATGCATCCACTTTGCATTTACTTATGTCTCTCTGGTTTTTATAACTTTTGTAATGTCCATATGAGCTACTTGTCGTCATCCAATTGGTCGCACAAAGTGCAGGCGAAAAATAATATCATATGATGTATTTTAATAATTTAGTGTCGCAAAGCAAAAAAAACTGAAAACGGCCAAGAAAAATAAATAAAACAAAAACCAAAGAATTGAGACAAAACTTTTCTCTACAGTTTTCCATTTTTTCCATTCAGAGAATAGCGGAATCAAGCGAATACCGCTTTTACGATAACAATTTTAGAGCAAAAAAGACGTGAGCACTCTGACAGAAGACGACTGGCCCGAACCGCATCACGGAAGTCTTCTTGCTCGGTTCAAGAAGGCGGCCGTCGTCGCTGACAATGGTCTTTGTGCGGAGATAGGAAGGTACTTAACATGTCTCATACATATTGGTTCAAAAATAACTTTAGAAATGTTCTCTTGCGAGGAGGAAACGCGGTCGACGCGGCCATCGCCACCCTGACCTGTGTGGGAGGAGTCAACTCCCACAGTTGCGGCATAGGAGGCGGATTCATCATGACACTGTATAACAAGTAGGCAGGCATCATTATCATAAATGTAGAGAGTGGCTTTAGGGCGACGAAGAAGTGTCACAGCCTGGACGCCCGAGAAACGGCTCCTTTGGCCACAAATGAGGACACTTACAAAGATGATCCGAAGACGGCTTTTACAGGTAAAGCACAGTTACGCGCGTTTCGATTTTTCGACCAGGCGCAAAATAAAAATACAAAAAAAAATAAATAAAAATGACAAGTTTAAAGCATCCCGAAAATTTTATACAAGGTTTTTTGAACATTTAAGCCTGACAATCAGACAAGATAAAATACCAACAGCTGGAAAATATTTTTCCAAATATTTTTTCCAAATTAAGCTGATTTATGCGAGTAATTTAGACAATTTTCGTAAGGCACCACAACGGGATATCGACTCTGAACTCAAATGAAGTCAAAAATTGAAGTCAAATTCAAAAGTAGACAAAAATTGCAATTATTTGATGCTAAAAAATACGCCAATGAGATTACCGTAAATGTTGGCATGATATGTCAAAAATTGGAAATATCGTTCTAAGAGTCAGTTATTTATGGAAATCTGGTCGGCAATGTTTGATGGGATAAAACGATATTAAAAATAAAATATTCAAAGCAGAGTTGGAAAGTTAGATAAACAAATGGATAAAAAATATGTTTATGTTTATATCGAACTTTTTTCATAAATGTGAAACAAATGCTTAAAAAATCATATCTAACATTATCCTTGCCAAAAGCTATCCACCACTAAAAATGCGAAAGAATCGCTGACTGTTAAGTAGTAGTAAGTTGTAGAAGTCTGTTAACGTAAACAAAAATTAAATAATAAAAAGTTAGAAATTTTGAACTTACTCGAAAATCTGCACTGCTGGTTACTCATTTATGAAGATGGAAAAATTATTTTTTATTGAATTAAATTAAAAAATGAAAGATCGTAAAAAGCTGAAAATTACAACATATGCTTTAGAACTAGGAATGAAGTGGTAATAACTAAAAAATGTGGTCCTATCATCTAATCGCAAAAATTACAATTCTTAGTTCATATTACAACGGTAGAATTTTCATTATTTCGATAACTGCAAGGTTCGGGTTCTGGCACGATAGACAAGGACTCAAAAATTTCAGGCTACAAATCCATCGCCGTACCTGGTGAAGTGCACGGGATGTGGACCGCGTTCAAGCTGTATGGAAGCGGCCGTATCGCCTTCCAGGACCTGATCATGCCTACCGTCCACCTCCTCAACAACGGCTACCCTGTTACGGCACTTATGGCCACGAGTCTGCAACGCTTAAGAGAACAGATCCTCGAAGACCCCAGTTTAAAGTACGTAAAGCTCCTCTAGAGATATTTCAGACTCGTTTAGATCGATGTTTGTAAATCCGACAACGGGAGACGTATACCAAGAAGCCGACATCATGAGGAATCCTAAATTAGCAGAGACCCTCAAGAAGCTCTCCACCAGTGGCGACCCCGTGAAGCTCTTCTACAAAGGAGAAATGGCCGAGCAGATCGTGGCTGAGATATCGGAAAACGGCGGCTTCATATCCAAAGAGGACCTAGAGAGCTACAGGACTGTCGTTTCGCAGAAGCCTCTTGTCAATGACCATTTCGACGACGAGCTTGTCATGTGTGGACCGCCGCCTTCTTCGTCCTTCGCGGTCACGCAGCTCATCGTATCTCTCATGAAACGTAATTTCCAAATCAATTTCGTGATACTAACTAAAATTCAGGATTCTACGGTGCTGGAAGTGATCCAAGCCTGCTCTACTCCAGCGATGAATACCACCACAGATTCATAGAAGCACAGAAGTTCAGTTTTGCCAAGAGGACGATGTTGGGTAAACATTGTTGTCTGATCTGACCGCCAAAAATAATATTTCTCTAGCTGATCCTGCGTTTGTAAGAGAGGCCGAACAACTCGTGCTGAACATGACTAAACAGGAGTTTGTCGACGCGATCTACGAGAAGATCACAGATCACGCCTTGGAAGATCACGAGTATGGGGGTCACGAAGCTCAGGTACTGCGAAATGCAGCTATTCTTCAAAAATATTAAAAGTGGCAAATTTATAAAAATGTTAAATAGTAAAATTGAAAAAAATGGCAAATTGCAGCCTGCAAAAATCGAATAAATAGCTAAAATTATATGCTGAAACAGAAAGTCAAAGCCTTCATTAAAGCATCCTTTTTTCTCCTGAATCTCACAATTCGTACTGTCGGGCACGAAGAAGCGACTTCCTGGTTTCAAACAGAGCTTACCAAAAATAGTAATGTACTTGTATAAAAAATAAATATACAGGGTGACTAGTATGAAGTGTGACGGACTTTAATTTTTCAAATTAAATTGTTTTTTTTTCAGTTTTCTGCGGTCTGTTTTTCCATTATTCGTGTTGCGCGTCTTCTTTGAGCCTAGAACCAGTGTTGTTTAATTTTTAACATTTGAGTATTTTCAGAAAAAATGGCTTCCAAAGAAGGCAATTTCTGACAGACTTGCTGAAATTTGCAAAAATGACCGCTGAAACATTTTTTGATTTTACGATTTTTGATTTTGCTTTTGATCGCATATTTTTTATTTTTACATATCCTGTAGAGAAAAGTCTTCTTAACGTTACTGCTATCTTCGTTTTAATGCCAAATGCTTAAAAGCGGTCCAAAATTT
>JADLIF010001323.1:0-28680 GCA_016648015.1 Steinernema khuongi
TGGCCTTCCCAGTCGTGTGAGTCTTTGTAATTCCCATCGTTAACAGTGACCAGAGCTTTACCCTCCTGGTTTTGCTAATCCTCTATTGTTGATCAGGAAACACGCCCAGCTTAGCAGGCGGCCAGGCTGGTGTCCCGCCGACTTGCAACCTGCACAATGTCTGGAAATGTCTATTTGTTCTGTTGCAGTCGCTTTAATCTTAGACGTCTACCTGTCTGGTTCTATTTGATTCCGTGGTTACTGTGACTCGCGAGCAAAGGCTAAGAAAGGCGCATGAGAGACGAACACTTATATTTCATGGAATATTTGTCTGTTCTTAGTTTGCAGATTGTCTGCGATTACACAATCTATATCACAAGGAGTTTATTCGGCTTAAAATTACGGCGTTTGTCTCTACAAAACGATCACTGGGGCATCTGCATTGGAGTTCCGCTTTCGAACACGAGAATTCCGTTCGAGTTGACTTGTCCTTCGGTGGCAGGATGGAATCCCGTTTGGTCGAACTGGGATTGCTGCGAATGAAGGGATTCCGGTCCGTGCTCGGGAATATAGAACCAATCGGTGCGATGTTCGAGGTACTGTTGGTTCTCCGGAACAAATAATTGATGTTGTTGGCGGTAGTTCTGCGCCCGAGAAGCGAAGTATTGTTCCTCAGTAGTGTAGCCCTGATAAGGAGCGTAACTCTTGTTCTGCTCATGGCGTAGGTACTGTTGCTGAGAGTGGGCCTCGGAGCTGTGCCCGTGCGAAGCGTATCCGTGCTGAGTGAAGATTGTCTGCGAAGCGCTTTGCTGTTGGGAGTAGTTCTGGGCCTGGGAAGCGTAGTTCTGCCCGTGAGGAACATCGTTATGCCGCTGAAGAGCTATGGTACGCTCATGGCGGACATCTTCCTGGGGGACGGTTACAAAATGTCCGTCGTGCGGTCGGGGAGCACCCGAATTCCCCTCGTCATCTTCAGAGATTTCTTCTTCACGGTCGGAGCGTCGATTTCGCGACTTTGTTGAACTCATCACTTGTAAGGCGAGTGAACTTGTACACACTGGTTGATCTACTTGGTAGCCATGACTAACAGCCTCCCGGATCTTCCGAGCGGCATCTGAGGGAGGAAGCGCCGTATTGAAGGGACCCCGCCACCCGTATTCTCCAGCTATCAGAATATCCAGGATGTTCGGGTCGTACATACATGTCTTGAATTTGTGCTTGTGCTCTGGTTTGAAAGCCTTATCGATCCGCTTCTTCATCTTCGCCAAGTCTTCTCCTGCGGCCGGATGCACGGTCCAGAGACAGCCTTTATCTGCCCCCTCTCCCTTGCTGGGCACAAGCACCGCTCGTCCATCCTTGTTGATGGAGAAGCGGTGGAAGTAGGTCGTTTGCGAGAGGGAGTGCCGGATGACGCGCTGCGTCTTCTCCCACTCGCCGTCTTCCATCTCCTTAAGCGGCCTTACGTGCGCCCTCAGGAACGTGTAGATGTCCTTAACACTGGATCCTCGGTTGCAGACTGGGAGGTTTAGCGTCACCGGAGTGTTCTGGATCGCAAGAAATATCATCGCGTTATAGGAGAGTCCGTACTGGTTCTGTACGTGGTTCCTCTTAAGTGGCCCTCTTCCGTTGGCTCTTTCCGTCTGCATGCGTTGGTCCTCCATTGTTACTGGCAAACCTAGCCGATGGCACAGTTTATATGCTACAACCATATATACTGCATCGCTTAGCCATACCCGCTGCATCGCCTCTCACGCATACCGCGTTTTGCATTACTCTTACCTCCTCGCTCCACCCGACCTTCTTAGCAGAACTCTTAGAGTCACAGTCCGGCCTTAGCCACTGAAGAATCCATTTACTCATACTGTACTCACATGAAACATTTATAACTTAATTCATTAATGAGAAACCATGTACACCTTTCTTAAAGCCATCAACGGTACTTCCTGATGATTGCGTACATGTCGTCCATGGCGGGATTCTGGTTCTCCTGGGCCATTCGGCGCAACGCCGTTGCCACGAATCGACCAAACGCGTCGAATTCTTCAATCGCTTCGAGGGGCGTTGCGACGACGGATCCATTGAGGACTTCGTCCTGCTTCGCCCGTTTCGGAGTGCGCTGATCCGCAAGCTCCATGACGGCGGCGGCCCTCTTCCTTCCGGACATCGGGATCAGTTCGGCTTCTGCGGGTGGAAGCTCGTCAATGAAGTGAAGCAGTTCCCTGATCTGCGACGGGTGCTCGGAGTCCTTGGCCTCCTCGTAGCGGTTCACCAGGTCATTCCAAGCCTTCATGAGCACACCAAGCTGTCCTGAACGAAAAACTGTGAGATCAGTTGCAAGCGGACTTTTACCTTTGTGTCCCACTGCGGTGGCGATCTTCAACCACTGCGACGACGTCACATCACGCTTCCGATAATCCGGATGGCTAGAGTCGAACAGGGCCCTGGACCCCTTCACGGCATTGGCCAGAGCTATCTGTGCGGCGGAGAGTGGCGGTTCTCGAACTGGGGAAGGCTCGTTTTTCGTCACCATGCTGGATTCGTTTACTGAATCATTGTTCCAATCAAATTGGCGCTTCTGTCCTGCTTGAGTTCCGATGAAAATCGGCGAGTCGGACCTTTCAGGAGGCGGGGAAGCAGGTTCCTTCTTGGTGATGACGGGAGTAAGATCTGGCTGGAGGGCTGGAGTCTTCCCACGGCCAGAAACTCTGCGATGCAGAGAACTGGTCGGGGTTTTGGAGCGTTCCGGAGACGTGGTCGAGTCGCTGTCAGCAGCCGGGGAGGATCTTACCAGTGGAGTCTTAATGCTGCTGCGTCTTCCCTTCCTGGAGGACCGGATGGCGAAGGGGGTCCTCCCTCCTGCTTGGGTGGGCGACGGAGTCGATTCCTCCGCTGTTTTGGCGGCAGATCCTCGGCTCGTTTGAAACCTAGCGGAACTTCGGGTCTTGTTTACGGTCTTGCTGCTGCTAGCTACAGCCGCAGGAGAATCCAGGTTGACGACGTTCTTCTTGCTGCGGCGGTACCGCTCCAGCTGTTTCTGGAAGATCTTCTTGGACGCTTCGGTGATGGCGAACTTCTCTCCATAGAACTTGAATTCGGCGCGCAGCTCCTCCACGGTCATTTCGCTGGTTGGCTTCATCGCTCAAGAAGATCGGAGGCAATCCTGAAATGGTTGGATATTACGGCGTTTGAATCCAAAGCACTGGCGCGAACAACTCCGCGCCGACGGAACACTAATGTTTCGCCATATTTTCATGGCAGTCGTGGTGGGACCACTCGACTGTTGAGGAGCGACGATACACGAAGGGATTCTACCGTATTCGTCGCTCGTCTGTTAACCTTCTTCAGTGTGCAATGTTTAAAGGCTGGTTTGGACTTAACGGACATCTAGGGATTACAATGGCAGCTTTATATGTTCAATATGCTACGTTAGAACTGAAGGTTACCGAGCCCAATTCAACAACACCAACAACTCCAAAAACATCATCGACCAACCAGAGATGTATACCCGAAAATTTTTTTTTTTTAGTGCAGAAATTTTTAATGCAAAACGATAGAGTTAAGAAAGGGTCCAATTTGAAAAGTGCGGTTTTCTATTTTTGTCCGGAAGACGGACTTTTTTCACCTTTTGCTCTCTTTCTTGGTATTGCCGTCACCGATCTGTCCAGCTGTCACGTATACAAGTAGCCGAGGGTTTTGGCTTTCTGCTGTGCTCTTTTCAGAATCCAACTGCTAACTTATCCTACCGTACACAAAGCATAATGTCTCTTTAAAAATTTCTTTGATTATCATTTTCATCTTCAATTTTTTCAACTGCGCTTTGAATTTTTCCGAGCAATTTTCTACACGAGGTTTCGAGGACGGGATTTGCTTCGTTCGTGGCTTCATTTTCCATGCGCAGGCGTATTCCCATGTGACGGAAAAGAATCGAGGTACTTCTGGTCCACGAAGCCAGGACGGAAGATCTCTCTGTACATCGTTAGGAGACGGGCATGGGCTCCACTTTCGTTCAAGAATCCGAGATGCTTCCGGGCGATTCCATGGGTGTGGTCCTTTATGTATTCGACGTAGTAAGCGGTCAGAGGTTCTTTCAGCTCCGGGAAAAGCCGAAGTTTCTCGATGAACCATGCGTCCCTGGAGTCTTTTCCCACGCTTTTCATAAAGTTTTGAGCGTCGAACTGCATCCAAAATTCTTGAGCAGTTTCTCTTGAAAGCGGGGTTCCTGTTTGATTGAGGTTCATAAGTAAATATCCTGCCATTGCGGCCAGTGTGAAGGACCGTCTATCAGCAAAATGTACAATATATTTCTTAGCTTGAGTCAGCACAAGTTCCCGTGACGTATACTCGCTTGCGTATAAAGGCATCTGCTGAAGGGCATCATCGGTAGAGGATGTCAGATAACGCTCCACAAGTGCAACGGCATTGAAGGCGCTTTGGTACGTGTCGGGCGATTCTGTTTCGGTAAGTTGGAGCACGCGCCTAAACAGGATGGATCCCATCTTGTCGAGGTAGTCCTTCCTCGCTTCCAGGAAATCTATGTACACATCTATCCTGGGCTTGTCGCACGTAAAAGTGACTTCCAGGTACTTCTCCTGATCTCCACACTGCGCCTCGAGGACGTAGTTTGTTGGCTTCTTTCTGCACTCTCTCGTAGATTCCGTCAACCATTCCGCTTCGCTCTTGCAGATTCCCTGAGTTGCTGCGGAGAGTCTGTCGGACCAAGATCCCTCGGAGACCGAAGGTTCTTGGGTGGTGATGTAGCCTAAAAGCGATCGTGATTAGGAGCTTGGCGGTTCTTATTATTCTATACATACCTGATAGCCTTAACTCCTCCACAAAGTGAGTGTCCATGTACTTCTGGTCGATGAACTCAGGACGAAAGACCTCCTTGTACATTGCAAAGAGTCGAGTGTGGGCCCCACTCTCGTTCAAGAAGCCGAGATGCTTCGGGCCGATTCCAGGGGTGTGATTCTTTACATATTCAACGTAGTAATCGGTCATCTGCTCTCTTAGCTCCGGGAAACGTTCAATATTTTCTGCGAATTGTGTGTCTTTAAAGACCTCTTTCAGATTCTTGACGAGGTTTTCGGCGTCGTACTTCATCATATCGTCAATAATTGTTTCACCCGGAATGATCGTATACGTTGTGTTGATGACCATGTGGAGTGCTAAGGTGGAAAGTGTTTCCCAACGTTTATCGCCAATAATTTTGACAGATTCCTTAGCCTCGGAAAGCACAAATTGCCGAGACGTGTAGCGTTTTTCCTAGAATGATGCGTGATAAGTGAACAAAGACAACGACACTTACGAGTTTGTACTCGATATTCCCTAAAACCATCCCTCTTATGTGGCTTGCGGCAGAAGAAACGGTCTTAGCCGCCTTTAGTGCTCTAAAAAGCTGGTCCCAGAAGGTATCACCATGACTTGTAGATTTGCCCTCTTGCCAATGTGCTACAATTTTGCGCAATACCCTGAACAGGACGGATTTGAGATTGGTGAGGTAGTCTTCTGCGATTGTCAAAAGATCAAGGTACGTATTCTCAGAATACGTATCGTTCCTGGGCTTGTCGCACACGAAAATGACTTCCATGTACTTGTCCTCGTTTTCACAGTGCGCCCCGAGGACGTAGTTCGTTGGCTTCTTCCCGCACTCCTTTGTTGCTGCCGTCAGCCATTCCGCTTTGCTCGTGCATGCTGTGGAAAGCCTGTCGGACCAAGATCCCTCGGGGACCGCGGGTTCCGGAGCGCGGATATAGTCTAAAAGTGATCATAGTCATGAGTTATGCGCTTCCAAGTAGCCTACCTTGACACTTGAAGAGCTTTGCCTCCACGGGATATTTGCTTCGATGATTTGGCATCTCTACAAGAATGTGCTTGGTCACATTCAAGTCCAAGGCATAGAAGACATTCTTGTAGGCATCGCGACATAACGATCCAATTGTTTTGACACCACAGTCCGATAAATAGTCGCTTTTGACTTTAACGAAATCGGACGTCTCGGCGGACCATTTTTCCACGAAAACGTAGTATTTTCGTTCCGTTCCGCAGGCGATCACCTTCTCATAGAAAGCGGTGGTGAGGGAGCAACAGAATAGGAGAAGGAGGGTGGCCAGCAGGCCAACGGTTGACCGCATCGACGGAATGTCAAACTGACCGAGCTTTGACTAGCTTGCAATGGAAAATGTGCTAAATGTTCTAAAAGATGGAAGTGGCGTTCACGCTATGTGTGTTAGGTCACACTACACTTGATGTGAACGCTGGGTGCTTGCGCCCACGCTATCAGAGTTCCTCCTATGGTTTGCTCCCCAAAACAGTTGTTACGTATAGGTTGCACACAGTCTCTTCGTCCTACTGCCTTTAACCATTGAGCAGGCTATTGAAAAGTACTTGCTCTCCGAATTCCGACTATAAGTGTTCATCGACCATAAGGTGTGAAGTGGTGCTACTGCACTCTCCATTTGTTGTACAAGTCGGTATCTTACGACAAAAAAAGAATCTAGCACAAGGGGATATTGCTGATATATGACGAGATGGCGAGGTGAAGTAAGCGATTAGAGTGACACGTGGAATGTCATAGAGATGGAGACCGTTATGCAACATTAAACCAACTGAAATAAAGCTACCATACAAAATGCAATTGCAATTTTTAACAGATCTAATAGTTTTTGCAGTTTGCCTTGGAAAGAAGTGCTTAATGACTGTACTTTTATATTTGTTTGCAATTTCCAATAGTTTTTGCAACAAAGAAACAAAAATGATCAGCAAAAATTTAAACATCGATCAACTATTAAAATCAAATAAAAAAATTAAAAACTCTCAATGTCATGTAGTTTTTTATGTCATGTAGCGCACATTGTTAAGATCACGTTTATCTTTCATGCGTATCTTTATATTTTTTATTTACTCATTTACTAGCATTGGTCATTATTGAGGACATATATACATAGGACACAATTATTGAAATCAAATTATCAAATCAATTTCTATTTTCTTTCATTTATTTATCTCTTTATCTTCATATTTTTTTATTTATTCATTTATCAGTATAGGTTATTTTTGAGGACATGGATAAGGGAAACTGCGAAATGTAGCTGGCAAACAGCAAAATGAGTTTAAAATTCAAGTTAAAGTAACCAAAATTCGCGCACATTGTTAGCCCTAAGGACTGTCCCTAACGAAGGGCTTAGCCCAAGAATAGGATATGTAACATTCGTATGATCCTGGCAAGGGTAGTACATATTCTGTTCTTGGGCTTAGCCCTTTGTTAGGGACATTCTAAGGACACCAAAACATCAAACCCTGCGGAAAATAAGCAAGTGCTTCTTCAGCCAAAACTAAGCGTTGTTCTAGAGACGATACTGAACGGCCGAGCGTTTATATCCCCCTTCTCTCTAATATTTTGACCTTTGAACAAAGTCTGTAATGAGGAGGGTGCCTCGGTTGGAGAAATATTTTTCTGAGTTGTAATCGTTCACGAACAAGCCGCTCAGATTCGCGACGCTTAGTACTAGTCACTAGGGGGTAGTGAGAAAGGTTATCAGCACATTCTTATAAGCACTTTTAGAGGATAAGAGAAAATCATAAATTTCTAGGCTGTGCAAATCGCGGTGCAAGATTCTGGAAGACAAACCTTCAACAAACGGCTTAGGAAGCGAATTAAGGCGCATCAGTTCTGTTTGGCCCCGTTTGGCCCCGTTTGGCTAACGTGATGGGCTACTGATTAGGCTGCTACATTGGCCGCTAGGATTACTTTGCAGCCTTCATCCTACTTCCTTTAAACGTCTTTAACCAGAAAGACCAAGAAGTGATTCGCACATGCCGTTCGGGCCAGGGATGTGCGGAATTCCGTTTCCGTTTCCGGATTTCGGAAATTTCCGGGGTTTTTGGCTGTTTCCGTTTCCGTTTCCGTTTCCGAAAAAAACACAAAAATCCGGAAATTTTGAACCGGAAATTTTGAATTTTCACGGTGCGCTGGAGGGTAGAAAAAATCGTTTAACAGCTTTAATTTGTGTACTCATAACCTGTTAGAAGCTAAATTAAGCTAAAAACGAAATAAAAATTAATAAAAAAATTGAATAAAAAATTTTTTCCGTTTCCGTTTCCGGATTCCGGAAATTTCCGGGGTTTTTGGCGATTTCCGTTTCCGTTTCCGAAATCGACGGAGAGCAATTTCCGTTTCCGTTTCCGTTTCCGAAACTCAGAAATAAGATTTCCGCACATCCCTGGTTCGGGCGTCTTTCGCCGAGTCCGCGAAGTGCGACCTCTCCCGGCGCGCGCGAAGACGCGGCGGCGATGCGACGCGTCTCGGCTTCGGCGCTACCTCTCCTTCTCCTGCACGGGTACTTTTTCCCACGGCTTCCCTGGCTCCTTCGCCGGTCACTCCCCGTGATAGCGGGCCGACGACGACCAGTTAGTTCGAAAGAGCGCGGCGATTAGATTTCCGGCGCGACGCGGGACTTTTTGGCTCGAAATTTGAATTTTCCCCCACATCGTCCGGTATAGTTCGCACAGTGAGGCGCACATGCGACAAGTTATCGCCCGTCGATCGATGTCTTGTCACCGCGATGTGGAAATAGTCCGCGAAACGCGTGTTTTGACCCCCAGCGACCCGAGTCCTTTCAGCCATGGATCCCTGGGACCTGTACGATCCTGTGGACGTGTTGGCGAAGCTGCCACCCAACTTCTACGAGCAGCTGGAAAGCAAGAAGTGGCAGGAGAGGAAGGAGGTGCTCCAGGCGTTCATCGACATCGCCGCCGCGAATCCCAAGTTCGACACCAAGGCCAACTATGGTGAGATCGTCGCCGTTCTCAGAAAGGTACGGTCTTCTAGGCGGAAGAAGTGCATCTGGCCCTTAAATGGAAATCGATCAAAACATGATTGAAGGAGGATACAGATTTTAGAGTAGAGTTGGTTTCAGATGAGAATTCAAAATGGGACTAGTGAATTTAGGAAAAAAATCTTCTTTTAAGAATGATCGGAATAGAGGTTTCAGAATCAGGTCAACAAAAATCAATCTATTGGAGGTTTCGGTCAATCTCTTTTGCTTTCAAAAAGGTCTGAATTCAAGACTTGCTTCTTAAGCTGCAGGTTTTCGGCAAATTTATTTTTATCAAAAAGTGGACTGACTGTTAGAATATTTTCTTAGAATATTGACTGTTAGAAAAAATAAAAATACTTATGCCCAAAAATACTTGGACGAGAATACTGAAAAGGCAACTTTCTTTTGCTCTGATGATTTCATTGAGTGCTGCATTCTCTGAAGCTTTGCATTAAACATTCAAATCAATGCTGCCATGGTAGAAAGAACCAGATCCGAGATTCATTCCTCAAATGCTCAGGTGGTCGAGAAGGACGCAAACATCAACTGCGCGGCCGCAGGAGCCAAGTGCGTCACCGCCCTGGCCAATGGCCTTCGCAAGAAGTTCCAACCTCACGCGGCCATCGTCATCCCGGCGATCTTGGAGAAGTTCAAGGAGAAGAAGCCCGTGCTCAGAGACCCTCTTATCGAGTGTATAGACGCCGTCTCGGCTACAGTAACCCAAGGCATGCGGTAGACCCTTTTAAAGGACCTTTTTAGGTGCCCTTGGACAACGTGGTTGACGACATCGTCGCCGCCATGGGGAAACCCAATCCCAACATCAAGCTCCAAACCGACCAGTTCCTCTACCGAACGATAAAACGGTTCACCGCGGCCACCGTTCCCAAGAAGGTGGTCAAAGCCATAGCACCCATCCTCGTCAAACACACCGGAGAGTCGGACCCGGATGTCCGTGAGGCTTCCTACGCCGCCCTCGGAGCCATCATGAAGGCTCTGGGCGAGAAGGCGGCCATGATGTTCCTCGCGGACATCGCCGACGACAAGCTGAAGATGGGAAAGATCCAGGAGTTCCGGGACAAGGCAGCTGCGGAAGCCGCGGCAGAAGAAGCAGCCAAGGCGGCCGAGTCGGCTCCAGCTCAAGAAGCAGTTGTACGCCCTTGTTCCCTTCTTTAAAAACGCCAAAACTGTTTAGGCCGAGGTGGCAAGCAGCGCGCCTAGTGCAGCTCCCGCTGTCCAAGCTCCGGCGGCAGTCAGCGAGCCAGAAGTAGATCCCTGGGACCTGTACGATCCTGTGGACGTGTTGGCGAAGCTGCCACCCAACTTCTACGAGCAGCTGGAGAGCAAGAAGTGGCAGGAGAGGAAGGAGGTGCTCCAGGCGTTCATCGACATCGCCGCCGCGAATCCCAAGTTCGACACCAAGGCCAACTATGGAGAGATCGTCGCCGTTCTCAGAAAGGTACGGTCTCATGGAATTAGAAGTGGGGATCTTGAGAGGGTATTAGATAGCACCAACACATCTTCGAGGCACGTGGAAGAGTCCTTCTCAAGAGGCTGCTCAATTATCATCAAAAATCACTTCATTTGGTCAAATTCGGGAAAGATAGAGATGGACAGGGTTGGCCCACACATACTGGCTTTAGGAATAGTCTTCGCTATGTCAAAAATTTCCCTTGAGATGACTTGAAGACCGTAATAGGACCATCCCATTCAATCAGTCCATTTGGAAGTGCACCTTTTGGCGGTGCCCTAAAAGCTACGGTATCCGGGAGATGTAAAGAACCAGATCTAAGATCTAGCGTGGCTCAGAGCCACCTTTAATCCTTCAAATGCTCAGGTGGTCGAGAAGGACGCAAACATCAACTGCGCGGCCGCCGGAGCCAAGTGCGTCACCGCCCTGGCCAATGGCCTTCGCAAGAAGTTCCAACCTCACGCGGCCATCGTCATCCCGGCGATCCTAGAGAAGTTCAAGGAGAAGAAGCCCGTGCTCAGAGACCCTCTCATCGAGTGCATTGATGCCGTCTCTGCTACGGTAATCCAAAGCATACGGTAGACCCCTTTGAAGAACCCTCTTAGGTGCCCATGGACAACTTGCTTGACGACATCGTCGCCGCCATGGGGAAACCCAATCCCAACATTAAACTCCAAACCGACCAGTTCCTCTACAGGCTTCTGAAGACGTTCACCGCAGCCACCGTTCCTAAGAAGCTGGTCAAGGCGGTGGCGCCACTCCTTGTCAAGCACACCGGAGAGTCGGACCCGGATGTCCGTGAGGCTTCCTACGCCGCCCTCGGAGCCATCATGAAGGCTCTGGGCGAGAAGGCGGCCATGATGTTCCTCGCGGACATCGCCGACGACAAGCTGAAGATGGGAAAGATCCAGGAGTTCCGGGACAAGGCGCTTGCTGAGTGCCCGGCTCCGGTGGCGGAGGCGCCGAAGCCCGCTCCACCTAAGGAAGAGCCGAAGGCGGCTCCGGCTAAGGAGGCGCCCGCAAAAGGACCTGCCAAGAAGGCTCCGGTAAGTGGTCATCTGAATTGAGAGGTTTATGACTGCTGCCATATGCCATAAGGACTAAGAATCCGGCCACGGCCACTGAGCCTAGGTTAAATACAAGCATACAGATAAAGTATTAGGTGCAGAGCAACCGTCTCAGGTTACCGAAGTTATTTCGTGGCATTTAACATTGATTACGAGCCGCAATGGCAAAAATATATGTAAAACCTTACAGAGAACATCTTAAAAAATAATAATTAAAAATAGCACTTTAATTATAGGCTCACGACATACTGCCGAACAAGTTGAACCTCGTCCAAAATCCCGTCCAAAAATTATTACAGCTTAAATTGGAATTACCGTTTCAAAGAGTAAAGAGCTGAACTTTCGTAAAGTCTTAGAAATGTTTAAAAAAAAACCCTCAAGTTTTGAAAAATGGGAAATAGTTTTTTTAACTGCAACATCCCTTGAAGCAGGTTAATAACCCAGAATAAATGTGTTGTAAATGGCCGCCTCAAACCTAAAAATTTAATAAATTCTTTCGTGGAATAAATTCTTCTAAAGCAACCGTTTTATTAATTTTCGTCCATAAGATTGAGGAGACGCAAGGATAACACAATTAAGCAGCATAAAAATCAGGGATAAAATTTTCCGTGAAAACATCCGAAGAAACCGTGTTTGAGCCTAGGTTTTCAGTATACATGTAAAGTATTAGGGGCGGAAACAAGTTGTCATCAAAAATGATAACCTTATGCCCGTTTGCAACTTAAGTAGAATGAATAACCGTTTTAAAGGGGAAGAAATTATATCAATAAACCTTTCAAAAGTATAAATGATCCATGCAAATTTAAACAAAAATCCAAAGCATTCAACATTGATTAAAAAAATAATGGTTTAATAATATGCGCGTCAAAAAAAAACTGCATTCCTTATATAAAAATGTGTAGTTCGTTATTATGGCCCTCAAGATTGATTAAATAAGCCGAACAAGATGTGCCAAAGGAAGAGAAGAAAAGCGGTTCAAAAATTGAATAAATTCTTTTAAAGCAACTGTTTCATTAAATTGCACCCGCAAGGTTTATGGAACATCGTATTTTCTACAAAATTAACTCTTTAAACAGCCATTTAACGATATGACCCTCGCTAAGCCATCCCCATTCTAGCCCAAGGCCAAAGAAGAACCCAAAGCGGAAGAGCCCGAGGAGGAGCCCGCAAAGCCTCCCCCGCCCAAGGACATGCTCTTCAGCTTACTCCCGAACGGAAAAGCGTCCCGACTGCGCGACGAACGGAGCCTAAAGCTCCTGAAGTGGAACTTCGATTCGCCGACGGCGGAGCACATCGAGCAGCTGAAGACACTCTTCGGCGACGTGTGCAAGACCCCCACCGTGCAGCTACTCTTCCACAAGGACTTCAAGATGCACCTGAAGGTCATCGAACAGATGCAGGGCTTCGTCAAGATGGAGCCCGCCGCCCTGCTCGGCAACTCGGACCTCGTCCTCAAGTGGATGACGCTCCGCTTCTTCGACACGAACCCGGCCGTGCTGCTCCGCTCGCTCGACTTCACCATCACCGTCCTACAGCACACGCTCGACCACCAGGAGTCCTTCAGCGACCAGGAGCTGACCGCCTTCCTACCGTACCTCTTGCTGAAGGTGAGTTTTCCGGTTGAGAATCTTCGGGGAGAAGGGGTGGATGCCTGTTTGCCCAAAAATGTAAAAATGGTCGTTGCTACTGACCTGTTCCTGGCAAGAATCTTACCCACGATTAAGAACTGATTGTGTTTTCAGAGTGGCGAGCCCAAAGATGCGATCCGCGGCCCGGTGAAGGAGATCGTGCAGCTCCTGGCCGAGATCACCTCCCCGGCCAAGGTCTACCCCATCGTGCTAGAAGCGCTGAAGACGAAGAACTCGCGGCAGAAGGCGGAGTGCCTCGGCATGCTGGAGGGTTTCATCGACGTCGCCGGAATGGCCGTGGCCGCCAACTGCCAGGTACTGTTAGGCACGTAGAAGGCATGCATATGACAAACATATAACACAAGGACGGTGGCTTCTTCTTCTTGGTGACGTGGGGCCGGGATTGCCAAAGCCATATCACAGATAGTTTAAACCAAAAATAAAAATTAAAGCCCGGAATTTGGCTACCAGAAGGAAAAGTGAGCTGAACGATTTGAATACCGGATTCTAGAGAACGTTGTTCCCGCGCAAAAATTCATTCCTTTCCAAATTTTATCCAGCGCTAAACTGTGCACCTATGCACCCCTTAAGCAGCTCCTTTCCAGGGTTCCCTCAAAGTGATCGCGGCATGCATCGCCGACCGGGACAGCGGAGTGCGCAACGGAGCTCTCAACGCCGTGGTCGCCGCCTACAAGGACCTGGGCGAGCGGGTGTTCCAGGCGATCGGCAAGATCAGCGACAAGGACCGCGCCATGCTGGACGAGCGCATCAAGCGCTGCGGGGCCACGCAGCGCCTCAACGAGTCGACGGCGCGTCCAGGACCCAAGATCGTCAGCAAGAACACGCGCCGATCGGCGGTGGTGCCCCGGAGCGGGCCTGTGTCCAGGACGGCCAGTCCTGCGCCCGAGCGGGAGGTCGAGAGCGAGGCGGACGTGGACGACGGGACAGTCAACTTCTCGAGGCACTTGAAGGGCGTAGGAGCCTCCCGTGCCAAGGTGTCCAGGTATGAGGCCATCTTCTACGACCACTTTCAGGATTTACACCACATTTCAAGATGGATTTAATTCTGAAATAGCACAACTGTAACAACAACTGCAAAAATCATAAACAAATCACCCCTTCCGTGTGTTCCTCCACATTCCATCACCACCTACCTACTTCAGACCCGCCGCCTCGGACGCCTCGGGACGTTTCCAGCTGGACCCCACACTCTTCAAAGACTCCGACGACGAGGACGAAGAGTCCATGAGCAAGGCGTGCTTCATCAAGGACACCTCCTCCATGAACTTTGACAAAATCGTGAGTGTCCCTCTCCCCTCCCGCTTATCTTCCCCTCAGGAGCCCGTGGTCCGTCTCCGCCAGAACGAACCCACCCGAGTCCAGCGAAGTGGCTCCATGGCCTCCATCTCTTCCATCGACACACTGGAGCAGATAGACCGCGTGGTGGTGAGCATGGGTTCGCTGACGGCGTCGGTGGCGAGCGAGGCCATCGCCCAGCTCCTGTGCCTCCTTGAGGACTGTCCCATACAGCTCATCGCCGACCGCATCGACCAGATCGGAGGCGCCGTGGTCACGCAGCTGTCCCTTCTTCGCTCCCAGCGCCTCGACGACCGGAGCCTCCACGTGGAGACCGAGCAGCTGCTCCGCCTCCTCTGCAACTTCACCACTTCGGTAGGAAGCAGAGAGAACTGATGGTATACGGTAGTTTAGTTGGTGAAGCACCAGGAGGTCATCGAGCGGATGAGCGCCGAGGTGATCTCGATGTTCCTGAAGGAGATGCTCCAGGTGCTCTGCGACCGACGCGTCTCGCAGCTAGAACACGGGAAATGGGTGAGTATCATTATTTCTGACGATCCTCAAAGATTCTATGGGGATTCTTTAAAAAGTGTTGGGCTGTCGAAAAATGGGTGAGTAGAGTGTTTGGTCCGGAGTTTGAGAAGAAGACAATTGGCAAGGGTTTGGTGATTCATTATTTTTGACAACGCATTTGTTCTGCTAATGATCATATAGGAACTGACGAGTCAAGCCTATGCTTTTTTCTACCTAGTCATGGTAGCGTAAATTTGGCTTACTCATTTATATTAATACAGTATGGTACAGTTCTGAGCAACAAACTGGCGCTAAACGTGCACATTTTTGATGCTGCTGTGGAGAATAAGTTAAGAATAAAAAAATGAATATCGGAGCATCAGTAAGAGTGACCTGTATTTTTGTCACCAACAGCTCGCTACATTGATACCTTAACCCCTAGTGTTGTTGAAACTCAATAATGTTCGCCTGCAGAAAAACGGTGAGGCGTCATCTATAGGAAAGATAGAACAAGTTCTCTTAGTTCTCAAGATTACATTTTAAATTGTGACAATAGATCCCATCCTATGGCGCCCTTCTTTAGATCATCCGCTCCTTGAATGTCGTGCTGATGAAGCTCTGCGAGTACTCGGACCCCTCCAGCTTCATCGTCGGCGCCGTGCGACTCATCTGCACCTTCTTGGACAGCGAGTACAGCGAGGGAAAGCTCATGGACTTCCTGCACAAGGTGTGTCCTGGCCCCACCACAATCCCCTACCGTACCCTTTAAGTGTCTCTACAAGCAGACAGAACGCCTAGTGAAGCCTGACTCGGCGGAGTTGGACCTGGACCGGGTGATCACTGCGGTGCACGAGTTCATGGAACGCTTCCCGGACGACTCGATCCCTGCGGTGAAGAGCTCGCGCAAGGCAGTGGAAGTGGTGGTGCAACGGGTGGTCGTGGCCACGCGCCACAGGATCAAGGCGCACGTGGCCCAGCTGCCCGAGCAGTACAAGACCATCGTCTCCTACATCAACCGGTGTCTTCGCGGCATCGAGAAGTCCAACGGGTTCGAGATGGGCGCGGTGCCCGGCCAAGTGCCTGGTCAAGTGCCTGGACCTGCTCCCGCGATGACGCAATCCTTCGCCGCGCCCAAGAAGGTGCCCGTCGCCTCGGACAACAAGTTGAATCAGATGTGGAACGACATCTCGGACACGCTTCTTGACGGGGTGAGATTCTTGGCGGTCGTAAAATGGTGGCAGTGTAAAGGCGATTTTATTGCCAATCAGGTATTCGTATTTTTGGATCCGTCGTCATCAGCCTCACGACTTTCGCTTGAATTTTTAGTTCGATTCTCGCGATCTACTTTTCCTCTATGGCTAAGATCGCGGTATTTACAAAATACATAGTCTCAGGATTTTTGTCCATTATTTTACCGATTCGCCATGTAAAATAACGAATTTAGCTTTCCACTTCTTGGTTCCCCGGGTTTGGCGCTACCTCGTGACTGGAAGCATGTAGAGCCGAGCGCGTGCTTGCCGCGCAATTAGCTTTCCAATAAATGCAGATAGTTGGGGTCTGAGACTTAAATTAGGATTACCCACTTGGCAAGGACTTGGTGAGGGTCTCAGCACGACACAACTTTTAATTTTTGCACTGTCCAAGCCTGCACAAAAGAATACAAATTTATCTGTAAACTCTCAAGGTGTAGCGTTGGGACTATAAAGTAAAAGTGTGTCTTTACTTCTTTTCGATTCGATATATTTTTTCACAAATTTTGTAATAATCAAAGGAGATTAATTATAAGAAAAGAGCAAATTCCATCAGCAGCTTCACTTCCAGGTATCAAAACGCGACTGTTGCGTCCAATTTTGGCCAAATTTTTTATTAATTTTTTTAGTTAATGTGATTGCCTTAGTTGCAGATATTAATACATTGGCAATCAAGAGAATTATCAAGTGTGCGGTATATAGAGATTTCGGGGGGGGGGGGGGGGGTGAAATTTTTGGCTATTTTTAAAAGTCATCATAGTCCTAATAGGAAGTTGTCGCAGTCGCAATATTTTTGACTTGACATTCACAAACCCTTCCCGAACGGTTCGCCTTATCAAACAACGGATCACTCGCTTGTTTAGATTCCCTTTTAGTTATTTCAATTTTTGCTTCTGAAAGTGCTTCTGCACTCTCGCATTAATATGTATTCAGTGAAAGCTTTCGCTTTTGTGCTGTATATTAGCTATTGGAAAAATCTAAAAAGTATAAAGGTTGGACCTGTTTTACTCGCTTGCACTTGAACGATGTAGCGCAACGTTAAACAAGGTGAGAATCAAGGTGCAGCAAGGCGATAGACCTATTTTATCGAAAGCCGATTTTTCATAATTTTTGAGCTTCTTTCATTTGCGCCTTTTTCAAGTCGTTTTTCAAGGCGCAGGATGGTCCAGTTCTAGTTATTTTAGTATAAATATAAGTAGCAGCGCTTGTTGGCGTTGAGAGATTTTTGTCTTGAAGAAGACATGCCAAAAAGCAAACATTAGCAAACTCAATTACATATTTTGTTGCGGGTCCACTATAATGTGATATGTTACACTCACAAGTCTTACATTTGACAATTTTGGCTTTCTAGCATGCTTCCTTAATTTTTGGTCTCGTCGTTCATTTTTCCATTTTTGGTGCTCTTCCTTACGTTCATATGACGGCCAGGTGAGTCGTTCCGTAATCGTAATCCGTAATCCGCGAAATTGGACCCAAATGATTATCCTGATGTTCCGCATGCTATCCTTGTGGTTTTCACTTCCGACTAAAACTTGAACATCCTCAGAATAAAACACATTTTTTTATTACAATTATTCTAAAGAGAAGCTCTCATGCGAGATTTTTGATGAAGTCTTGATTGTACACACTGCGTGATGCAGTCTGGAATCTGGGAGTTTTCTTCCGAGCTCTATTAAGCGATTAAGATTCAAAAGTTTATCAGTGTGCTTCTGCTCGTGGATTTTCCTAGCTTGATGAACTCGAGGAGCACGCATTAAAGAATTTTGCTCTTTTCTGGTTCCGATACTTAACCGATTCTAGTAGCATAGGAAGGAAGCTACGAACATAAACAATTCATTTTATTTCCGAACGGTTTTTCCTATCTACACAACTCGAAATTCGCGTTAGAAATTTCCACTGTAAATTGAGAAAATTTGTTTTTTTTAATCATGCAAATTGGACTTTACATGCATTTTAAGATTACGGTAGCATTTTGTGTGATACGTGCACATATTTGATAATTTGATCGCGGGAAGGTACTGACTGTGAATATGTTTTATAATTTTTGAATATAAGTTGTTGTTCTGGATGATAATATTTTGCCAATGTAACAACATTTCAAAAAATTGGGCTTTTGGTTGCGAATTTTTAAAACAAATGGGAAGGACCAAGAGTGCCCCCACATTGTTCTTCACATTCCTCCACATAACAACTGCGATACTCTGCAGTGGTAATTTTATTTTATATTTTATCAAGAACAAAATTTTTGTAGGGCTAAATTAGCAGCATTCAAGCTTGCACAATCCCGTGTATATCAAGGCCATCATATACACATGGACATGAACCCACATAAAACAGAGAAATAAAAGAAAATATTTTTGGCCGTGAGATTACACCCTGTAGTAGTGCGACAGGACTGCTTTATACATGCATTAAATGTTCACTTTATTAAAGTTTTTTATCTGTTTTAATTTGTTTTTTTTTATTTGGGGGAATCGCCTTCCGGTACGTAGAGCAAACATAGAATATTTTGAATATTTTATAACATCAGACGAAGAATATTTTGCACACCAAGTGCAACCGGGAGCTGAGCTTTCCGTCTCATCCGATCAAGAAGCCGGTTTTGAGGGGCCACTTCTAAATTTCCTTTAAGATTACGGTATTTTAAGAATTATGTTAATTCAGAACATTGGTGAAGAGTCCTTCGATTCAAAGATGTTTTCTTAAATTTTTGACAATCTTGAGCACTTTCCATCCCGTTCCTTTTCGTTTCGAGACCCTCCTGTTTCAGGGCATCGAGGACATCTTCCTGTACATCCAAGAGAGGCCGCCGCTCTCCGCAGAGTTCAACAAGATGGTCGCGGGGCACAACTACGAGAAGCTGATCAAGCTCCTCTTCCCACTCTTCCAGCAGCACCTTTCCACTCAGGACCCACGCCCGCTCAAGGAGATGAACTTCGCCGTGGAGGCGCTCGGTCCCTGGGCCGTGGAGAAGATTCGGGAGCAGCAGCGGAAGCGCGCCTACGTCAAGTCGCTCTTTCCTGACTCGGGAGGCCTTTCAGCGCAGCCTGTGCGCTCTCTCAGTGGCGCGCCACCATCGTAAGCTTTTCTGTCTTTGGCTTAGGTCCTGACACGACAATGTTCTAGAAGGTCATCCACTGCTCCTTGTGTCCCTGCGACGCCGTCTTCTGCCATCGCCCAGAAGCCGAAGCTGAAGTCCTCCGAGATGGCCTCCTACCGTCTCCGACTGGAGGAGCTCAGGAAACGGCGCGAAGACAGTCCGGGTCCCCTCAACCGCACCTTCACCAAGAACGACTGAGCTGCGGGCGCTAACTTTAATTTTCGCGTTCTTTAATGCTAAACTGGGTTATTTAATAAAGCCTTCCACCAAGTCGTCCTTCGGTTTTTTGTTCAACCTCCCTAACACGGGGCAGTACTCTTCATGCGAGACTCTGTGGAGCCTACTATATACATCTCTGCCACATTGCATAGCGCTCACCACCGTATCCATATCATAGGTGCCACTTTGATTTTTGAAAACCAGTTTCAAGCCTCTCGACCCGAAACCCGGACTAGATGAGAAGACTGCTCCTGCACTTTAGCAGTAGGGGATCAACTCGAATTAGCTTTGGGAGTTTTGCAGATTTTTGTCCGACGTCGTCTTGGTCTTAAATGAAGATTTGGAAGAAGATTTTTGCCAAAACTTGTTTGAGACCATACATGATATGTAATAACATGATCCTTCCATACACTGTCACTTCGAAGCCTTCCTGCTCTTCTACACATAGAAGTATACACATCCCGGTCTCACCACGATGCTGGCGATGATCTTCCTGCGACCTAGCGGTGATTTTTGAGGTACGGTCCTGCGTTTCTGAGTACAGTTTTTGAAAAAACCCGATTCACCTGATTGTCTTCGATCCCTGATGCATTTGATGTTCCAACCAGTGCATCTATTTTACTGCCACATCGAACACAGTGCTCTGCCGAGGAGGAGGCGGTGGAGGTTGTCGACATACCGGCTAGTAAATTTAATACAAAATTTTTGAGCGCAGGAGACCATGTATGCCCTATATTTGCTTCAATATTCTCTCGGCTGCGCAAGGACATTCTGCTTTGCACCACGCTTAAACGTATTTTTGTCAAGTGCGGATGTCCAAACACATCACAAAGCTCAGTTTCCCTTCTTGAGGTACATGCGATTTGCTGGGAGAGGTAGCATTCTGCTTCGCACCGCGTTTAAATGCATTTTTGTAGATGGCTAACTTACTCCAGCCCCGTTCACTCAACTGCTCTGGCTCAGTTATTTGAATATTACAGACGCAGACATTCTTGCAATTTAGTGCTTTATTCAAGAACTTTTTGACCCATTTATTGTGTAACCTTTCATTACTACCGCTCTAAAAACTGGGAATTTGATGAACGGCTGGTCATTCCATATTTTACACATGTGCTCTCCGTTTTCATCGTTTCCTTCCTGTCCTCCACTCTTGGCTCATGGCTTATTTTTGCTTCCGCACTTTTCATACATGATACATTTCTAAGATGTTCCAATTGAAGGTGTCCGTACCTGTGGGAGCCCCATCGTACACGAAGCTGGACCGTGTTTTCTTGCAAAACTAAAAAAGGGACACAAGAATGCTTTTTTCTGTGACAATTTTGTCAGAAATTGGCCCGGATTTGTTCTCATTCGTAATTTTTGTTCGCCTTTATCAATGATATTATGTACTTGCTATTATGTACTTTCATTTCATTTATTTTCACTATTTCAGACAACTCAGACGTAGTGGTCCTTATTTAATACCCATAGAAGACCAGTCAGCTACTGCATTCTTTATGTCGTCTTTCCAGCGGATGCGCGAACGTCCAAGAAGCCTCTTCGTTGTGGGATAGTCGGACCTGGGATCTCATGTAGTCAGTCTTGCGGAGCATTTTTTCGCCATTGTTTGAGATCTTTTTCCAGCTCGTCCCTTTCACATGATAATTCTTTCGCTGATTGAGCTGAAGGGAGTAGATTGTTCTCACGATGTAAAGAGATGATATTAGACATTTTTGTCGAAAGGCGCATATTTAAGTTTCTGAACTGCCTATCTTCGCAGCCTGGCAAAGCTCTACTGAAGAGCGCCCACAGCCACCACAGTGCTTTCGAATAAAAAACGACGCGAAACGTCGCTGATTACCTACTCAGGGGTGCTCGTGACTCATTTGCATTTGGGTCAGCCGCGACTCATCCGGATTACCCGTTGGCGGCCAAAGGCACCGAAGAATAACGACCGTCGTCATCGCCATTTGGAGGAAAAACGACCCGTGTTGCATTTTGTTTTGTGGAGATCACCTTTTCGTCCAATATATAGCGTAGTACGATATTTTCGACATCATAGTTTCAGCCCATGCTCCATTCATGACAGTGACTATGTACATGTCAACTACGCCGCCTTTTAAACGTCTTCATTTTTTTCTTTAGAATTTTTGCGGTTTTCATTTTTCGATTGTTCACGATTGTTTTGTTTTGTTTTCGATTTGTTTTTTTTTTGATTGTTCACATAAGGGTCCAGTAATGGTAGACTCACTCAAATGTTCTTCCATATCTGGCTGCACTGGAACCTTAGCGGCGTGTGAGTACCGTCATTTGCAAGAGCGCACAAAGTACGCACACACACGAAAGGCTAGAAGCGATTCCGGAAAATTTGATTTGATCCTTGCTCCTGTCACGATTGTCATCCATAATTTATTGTTTTTTTTTACTTTTTAGATTTGTTAAAATATATGGTGATGCAGCGTGGAATAAGTTTTTCATTTATTTTTCAGGGGATGCAGCGAGTTTAATTTTTCTTTTTATGACAAAGATTTATTTTTCTCGAAAGAAACATACACGTTGTTCGGGTGGTATATTTTTGTGTCGCTATCGTACGACCAACAAAATCTTCCATCACACAAACTCCGCGTTTGTTTGGAGTCAAACTCAGTTGACCTCCCATACTCAAAATTAACTCCTTGAGAATTTTTGAAGCTGCGTTTCACTCGTTTCACGTTTCACTCGATATGGTCTGCGCATCCTCTGCAGCCTTGGAACGTCGCAGTCAACTGGATTTTAATGTGGTTTCCGTTTATGCTCCCTTCGACTAGCAGTTTTAAACGTTCAATTCTTCTCTTTAAACTTTTTGCGATTTTAATTTCGTTTGTTTGACATTTTTGGTCAGCGATATGAAAGTCAAAAAAAAAAAATATATATTCACTCAAATGTTTTCCCATATGTGGCTGACCTTTAGAGGCGTGTGAGTACCGCCTTTTGAAAGAGCGCACAAAATGCGCAAACACACGCGGAAGGCTAGGAGCGATTCCGGAAAACTGGGTTTTCTCTTTATTCCATAATTCTTTATTGCAAAATAAGATTGTTATCCATAATTTATTGCTGCTTTTTCACTTTTTTGATTTATGATAGAGATTTATTTTTGCTGATATAAACATATACGTTATTCGAGTGGACTATTTTTGTTTGATCTTCCATCACACGAACTCCGTGTTTGTTTGGAGTCAAACTCAGTTGACCTCCCACGCTCAAAATTAACTTCTTGAGAATTTTTGAAGCTTTGTTTCACTCGATATGATCTGCGCATCCTCTGCAGGCTTGGAAAGCCTCGCGGTCAATTGGATTTTAATGTGGTTTTACGTTTATTACTCGATGTCTTTCTTTTTTGACTTTTTTCAGAGGCGCATTTTGACAGCTGAGATGCAAAGTGGGAAGCCATTTAGCGAAATTCTATTTTATATCTACTCTTTTTGCCGATTGCTGCATAAATCATATCATTTTTGTCCACTTACGAACGTTTATTCCGCTTGGAATATCCCATAATCTAGAACAAAGTCTTTTTTCCTGGCACATAGTTTGAGCGGCATATTTTTGACGGCATAACTAACTTCCAAAGAAGTCCAAACTAGTCCAAGAAGGTCTTATTCCTACTCCAACGGCTTCCGTCTTCGTTTATACACCATTGTATTGGCAGATTTGTCCCACCTTTAATGATCTTCGACATTTATTTGTATCCTGTAGATCGTCCGAATCCTTTTGCTCTACTTTGTACCTTTCCTACATGTTCTCCTTTGGTTTTTCTGCCTTCTAAAGTCCGTGAGCTTTTTTTCCTACGTTGTAGTTGCTTCGGAAATCATTGGTAAGTGAATTCGTACCTTAAAGTTGAAATGAATTCTTTCTTGGCTTCTTTACAGTCCAGCCGATATATCTCGAGTTTAGAGGGTATGTTTTTGTATAAATGTGGTCGATGCCACGCACAGCGACGAAGTAGGCTGCGGGCAAGGGACAGGCGCGGGAGAACGATCGGCCTGATCGCCAAAGTTGAGGTATCAGCTTTTATTCCACAGGATGAGAACAACAACAGGACTGAACCGAACTGAGGACGGACGCGAGGGTGCGGGTACATATAAGAAGGGAAGTACGAAGGCGGCGCTAGACGGGAAAGGCCAACTGGCTCATTCAGTAGGAGCGATGAAAGAGTGATGTAACATGCAACGTCTATTTTTGAAATTCATGCTTGCTTTCAGACTTTCCACTTATTCGGCTTTTTCAATAAGTAGTAGCACCCGGGACTGCATGTTAAGGCACTGAAATTTACAGAATTCATTTTATACTTTTCGGGTTGAAATGAAAACGATTCTTTGTTTCAAGGTCAAGGTGAAATATGCGAGATATGCAAGTAATATGCAAGAACTCCTGTGGATCAGAACGATTTTTTCATATTTTTTTCACGTCAATTTTTGAAAGGCTTTCATCGCTTCCTTTCAGGCTTTCTAGGCACTCCAGTATTCCGCTCTTTCAATAATTTAAATGATCGAAAATATCGAACGTAGCGTGCAAAGATTGGCCTACCAACTTTGAAACGTTTTAGAGATTCTTATCTTTGTTCGCAATTGTTGATTCCATTAATTGTAGCTCTGTATTGCCACCTCCAGGAACGTTACTAGCTCGCGAAGCAAATTTGTACTCTTAATGGATTTTTGTTCGCGCAGCGGGTTATTCCAGTTTATTTCAAAATTTACATTTGGTCTTCTGCGTGGTAATGGACGAAGATTAAGAATAGTTCAAGTCGTGTTTTTGCTGTTCAGCCTTTGCCACTTTTATACTGTGTTTTACATCGACAACAAGGCTTTGTACATGTAGGGTTGAAATGAACAGATATTTGGCTTCTTTGTTTCAAGATTAGACGAGATTGATAACCTCCAGCACATTCGTTCATCAACGATGTCTTTATTCATATTTTTGCCGTCATCTTCTTTGCTCAGTTTAATTACTATAAATTTAAATGAACCGCTATTGTCCAGCTGTGCGACTATTTTTGTTGAATGAATAGAAACTCTTGAGGTCGCTGGAACACATGGCCACCATATTTACAAATATTACCTCTTCGGTCCCTTTCATTGTGAGGCTGAGATGCCCAGCCTGATTCATTAACGCTGTTGTAATTCTTATATAGTTTGTTTGCCTAAAATGCCCTGGAAATCTAAAGACTATAAACCAAGAGTTAAAAGCAAGTTCATTAAGGCGAGAACGAAGCCGAAATTCTTATAGCACGAGGATCGCAACATTTCTGGGTCGAATTGAGTATATTTTTGCATATAGCGTGCACGCCTTGCATGTACATCTTATACTTTGCATGTACACCCGTCATCTTTAGTCACCTTCTTCGAACCAAAGCAACCAATTCGATTGATAATCCTGTATTTACTGGCTTTGATAATTTCAGCTCTGTGTTACGGTGTCGGGGAACGTCCCAGCTTTGGTGCCGTCCCTGGCAGTTGTCGTTCATGTTCGCTTATCCAACTTTTTGGGTTTACTCATCCGTAAACACCGAATCCCATTAAGCGCTCCCGGCTTATTCCATTTTCATCGATTCCGCGTGTTTTCCGTGTGTGGGACTCGGTTCCTAGATTGTGTTTGGAATAGACGTTCCTCTACTTTTGCGTTTAATCCCTTTAGTCGTCGTCCATTTTTGTCCCGAGATCTTCTTTCCAGATAGTCTTTTGCTGCTCCTATATCCAAAATTTCTCAAACGTAAACACGGAGTAGTGTAGTTCTGGTTCTAATTTTCTAAAGTACTTTTGGCCAATTACAAACGAATCCAGAAATGTTTATTCAATCTACTCATATCCTAGGTTGTCCTTGTTTTTTAAGTGGACATTGCGGAAAATTACGCTATTGTCTGTTGTCTGGCAAGGATTGTGTCACGAAGAAAAGAAGGAGGTCCATTACATATATCTTCCGATTTATCCAGAACCTAATACTTGGCGTATACAGAATGTCCGTAAGTTAAAAGAATAAAATAACATTGAGTTTTCTTTTGTAATTTGTTTTGCTCAGTCATCGCCCCTTAAGAGTCCCAGAAGACTCCCAAAACCTACACCCTACAGACAAATCCATGGGGTTTGTAGATAAGATTATGAAGAAGAGAAATAAGTGGAGAAAAACGACTAATGAATCTCTCACTCTACCGAATAATGCCTTCTTTTGATGGGTATGATGTCGTGATTTTTCCCTCATTTTACACTTTTTATCTTTTCGGACGCTTCCATCGGTGGCCATTTTTTCATTATCTCACTAGTGGCGGTAAGTTGATTGGTTAATTTTTGTTGAGTTCTTGGTCGATAATCCTGATAATGTAAGCACGGAGTAACTTAGTTCTGGTTTAGATTTTTCAAGTATTTTTAGTAAATCGCAAACTTGACTTTTGCGTTGAATATGTTGTGTCAATTTTTGGCGTTCGCATTCTTAATCTCATATTCAGTGTTTTTGAATTCATCAGACGACGTGAATTTTTGTCAAGTTATCAAGTTCTCCGGACGCTCCCATCGGTGGCCATTTCTTCATTCAATCACAGGTGACTTTGCCTATGGTTACAGTTCCGAACCATAAAATTCAATGTACACAAATTTCCTTCTGATCCAATTCTTTCAAATCCTAGAACCAATCTTCTGATCCAAACAAAGACATTTTTCTCGAGAATCATCTTCCCTGTGGAATCTGGAAGAAAGTCGCTTACTTGGAGACCCTCCAAGCCAGGATTAACAAACATATTTTAAGAACGGAATTTTTGTCAATAACGCATCCTTTTTTTGTAGGAGTGCAAAATGTGTGTAAACGCATGTAAAAGTAGGAAAACCTCGATTTAGCGACTTAATTTACCCATAGCCTAGACTGTCCCTGTTTTGAAGTGGACAGTGCCGCAGTTCCGCGTGGTTCGAATCGAGAATATCGCCATTGATTGAAATCAGTGACACACCTCTTCAAGATTGAATGGGAGGCTCCTACATCTTCGCAGGATTTTAATATTTTTCTTCAAGTTCCATGATCGGTTTTTAGCCACCTGAAGCACTCATTGAATACTCACCATAACCTTGATTTTTGTTAGGGGCTGCGACCAATCGCGATCGGAGTCAAACAGTTTTTCTGTGCCGCGATAGGATGCATATTTTAAGCAGGAAAATTTTTGTGAGGTAGCTCATCAGGCCACTTCTTTGTAGGAATTAAGCTGTTGTCCTTAAATGACGAAGACTTCTGGGTAATCACTAAAATCGCGTGGAAAGGCTTAGGCTTCGGTTCAGCGCATCTGTTTGCTCACTTTATTTTTGTCCAGATGTCCAGCCTACGACATTAGAAACAAGAATATTTTACATTAACGGGGCTTTGCGCGCAAATTGCGCGCGGCTACGTTTTCTCTAGCTAGCCAGTGCTTTCTATCCAATTCTGTTATACATACTGGGAAAGCTTAAAGCACCGCACAGAAGCGCGCCGGTCATCTGAATGAGGCAGCGCAAGAGCTTGCGTACCGCTGCAAGTGGACCACACAAATGAATCGCATGCAAAAATCGCATGCAAAGGCTTAGGCTTCGGTTCAGTAAATCTCAAAAATCAAACTGTCACGCGCATCTGTTTGCTCACTTTATTTTTGTTCATTGTTCAGATGTCCAGCCTACGACATTAGAAACACGAATATTTTACATTTTCCAAATGTTCACATTTGTGCATACCTCCCTCGCAAATTCACAAATATTGCTCGGCCCATGTCTTAGGATGTCCATGGTTTTGAGTGGACACAATGTCCTCATCACATCACGTTGTTCGGCCCGAGAATATGTCCATTGATTGAGATCAGTGGCTAACTTCTCCAACATTGAACAAGGTGCCTGAACCGTCCCAGGTGTTTAACACGTTTTTCAGAGGTACCTGATTAATTTTTTCAAGACCTAAGGACGGTAAGTAGGAAGGTAACACTAATTGGGGGAAGTTATTGGTAAATTAGTCACGTCACAAAAATATAAATAAGTAACGAAAAATTTGAAGTTGTTCATTTTTGTCACTGGTAAATTGTGCTAAATTGACGTATGATTGTCCTTACCGTATTTTTTTGCGGTGAGATATCATGAGATAATTTGAAGAATTCACGGGCAAAAATTCCAACTCACTCCAATCTTAAGTATGTCCCTTCATAGATCGATTGACTTCTTTGACTTGTGCGCCCATAAACACATCTTCCGTCCGGTCGGCCATCAGCCGAGTGCAGTAACCCAATTGCCCTTTCACGGCCTGCTTGGCCATCGAGAGTTGATCGACGCACTTCCCCGTCGTAGTGTTACACCGCCAAAGGCGCTCACAGGAACCCAAGAGGACTCGATGGGAAACTCCGGCTTTGTCAGCAAAATAACATTCCATATGTAAAAGAGCTGAAGAAAACAATTTTTGTATATCATATTTGTTTAAAATATACACATTACGGTATATATACACAAAAATAAAATTGACAAAAATTACAGTTTGAGAAACAAAACGTGCACTTTAAAAAATTATAAATGAAAAGATACAGTTTGAGAAAATCAAAGTTACACTTTGAGTAAAAGTTTTTTTCTAGAGAATTTGGCTTCTGTCGCAAGTTAGGCTCCGACCTTCTACTGAAACTTTGTGAATTTCTTTGGCGGAAGACTCTCCACACAGAAGCCAAACTGTAAACAAATTTTTTAACTGTCTGGAACTCTATAAAAATATGGACCCGTTATCCCCCACCAACTGCACTTGGAAGATTGTCTTTCAACAAAAAATGAGGTTTAGAAAAAGAATGTATTAACTTTGAAAATTTTCACCAGAACTGGGCCATGCTTCTTGCCCGACTAGGATAGAGATTTATGGGACCAAAAATTAAACTGAAAGTTTCAGTATTTTAGTATAATTGATTCGGGAGAATAAATATATTTATATTTTAGCATTTTAGAAGAATAATTGCAAGGAACAAAAATTTCAACCTCAAATAGTGAACACCAAGGGTGTGCGGAGCCTCCGACCTCCGACCTCCGGTATCCGAAACTCCGGGTTTTTTGGCCTTCCGAACTCCGACCTCCGACCTCCGTTTTCAAATCGAAAACTCCGACCTCCGACATCCGACTTCCGAAAATTGCGGTAAAACCGGAGTTTTCAACCGGAGTTTTACTATGGGCCGACGCCCTGACGGTTTGCTCCCGTAGCGGACGGTTTGCTCCCGTAGCATTGCTTTTGGAATGAATATTTTGTAACCATGTGTGGATGGAATAAGGATTGCTTCGGCTCGGATTAGGTGCCCGACGGTCTAAAAGCGAAGTGATTTCTTCTGCCGCTTCGGCGAACCTCTTTCCGCTTAGGCTTTCTGC
>JADLIF010001324.1:0-16705 GCA_016648015.1 Steinernema khuongi
TTTCTCTGCAGATACCCAGCATTCGCCGGTAATCTTGCGCGCGTTCGCATACTTACACACTTAGGTACTTACACACCACGTGTCGCCCGGATCCGAGGGGGACAGTTCACGTACCCCCCTTGTCAGCTGTTGTCCCAGAAATCAATGTTGTTTACGATATCATCTCAACTACACTTTCTGAAACACTTACCCTTGAAGGTCTCCTTAACCGCAGAGACAGTCAAGTCCTTCCAGTAGATGCCCTCTTCTGCGACGGGCGATGGTGCTGCGGAGCAGAACTTCCGGAAGCGGAGCCAATGGCCACTGCCTCGTTGCCACAACAGTCGCATCTTCTGCAACAAAGCATCGTTTTTCGGTTTAAACTCTACAATCGCAACACCGCTTCGGCCACTATCATCACAGGCTGTCAGCTGATGAGTCCGCTGGGCAATAAAAAAAGCGCGCAAGGGGATGTCAGAGGCGAAAAAGCAGAAATGCGCCGTGATGGGACACACGTGACCACTCGACCGGCAGCACAAACACGCGCATTTTAGCTGACTTGCGAACGGCGGAGGAAACGAAGACGACGACCAAGGACCACATGATCTGCGCGGGGCAATTGGGAGAAAACGGTAAACAATACGGAGTTTTGGTGAGAGCGAACAAGTTTTGATTAACAAATTATATGTGAGAAGACATATGGAAAATAATCTATTGACAAGTCAGTCTCATTAGCGTCTTTAGTGCGCATATTCAGGTCGCGTTTGACTCACGAATGGTTATGTCCGGTTAGCGACACAGGTAAGAATAATTGTTTATCGGTTGCCTTTGAGTACTCGACCAAATTAAACTCCATCTGATTGATCATAGAACGATTACGTTCTAACTTTTAAAGAGGACTTTGATCGGCCAGCTGTTCTAGGAAGTAAGATACATAATCAAAAACAGCTGCGACGGACAACATTGGGACTTATGGCGTATCCACCCTTAACTTCCCTATGGTGTGGAAGGAGACAACTCCATTTCACCTGCGACGATATCTCTCACCCTTCAAAGCCTTTTTGGCGTATATTGTAATCAGCTAAGGAGGGGTGAAGAATTGTAAGGGGTCAAAGCTCACTAAATAAATCTTGGAACTTTAAATTAATTGGAACCAAAACAAGAAAAATCGAAACCCGGAATTTAAATCGAAGATATTTTCCTCTTATTAAACCCTCACAGATTTGTCAAGTCAAATATTGATCCCAGAAAAACACCCATGATCTTTAACTGGAACCTTAAGATCTATCTGGTACATATATAAGCACTTCCCCTATGGTTCGAAAAGCGCATCACGCGAATTAACCTTCGATGGCACTACACATCGGACGATGTTTATTTCTGGCTTTTGACATGGTCAATAACGCCCCCTTGGACTCCACATGATTGTTTGTCTCTTCGACTCCACCAGCGGTCCCAAGGCGATTGCATTGCGGCGGTAGGGGCTCCAAACAACACGTGCAGTTGTGTTGTTTGCTGGACTTGTCGCGGCGGTTGCCCTTTTTGAATCCTTGAGCTTTACCGTGTGAGTGTAACTTATAGGCGGAGAAGATTAGAGTATAGTGCAAAGAAAGAGGAGCTGCGTGAATTTACGATCTTCTCATTTTGTTATTTTCACGATTTTAGTTGTTTGTCACGGTATTTGAGTCGGATCCTGACGGTATTCTTTTGTTTGGATCGTTTTTATAGTTTGGAATATCCGGAATGCCGATTACGTCTTCAGTTTGCGGCCTTGTGGTTTCTAGGGGTTGCCTATCTGGCGATTACACAGCCCTGCTCCCACCACTCGCGATGTGCTGAGAGCGTCAGCTGATTCTCGCCGTCCTGTTGACTGCGTGCACGCGACCGCGCCTCTATTTCTTTCGAAATTTCTATTTTGTCCATTTCAGCATGGCTCTTCGTCTTGTACCCCGTCTTGGATCGATCAACGGGTAAACCTTGTTCTTCTTGTATTACAGACTGTCTTATTCGCTGATCTTCAGTGTTGTTGTTCGTGGTATGTGCTCGCCAGGCAGTCTCGGAGACCTTGGAGCTGGAAGTGGAAAGGGTGGAGGTGGCGGAGGATCCATCCGCGACGCCGGAGGTGCCTTCGGTAAGCTCGAGGCTGCCCGTGAGGATGAATATTTCCACAAGCTTGTAGGTTGTCTGTGCCAAGGTTTATAGAAATCCCTTCTTGTTTCAGCAACGCACTCAGCTTAAGGCTATGAAGGAGCAACTTGCTCGTGAAATTGAGCACCACGAGCAACAGGCTGGACACCACCAGGATGTCATCGCGCGTCACCAGAAGCGTATTGAAGAGTTAGAGAAGGAAGCCAAGAAAATTGTGAAGGAGTAAGTGGATCTCCTTCCAGTAGAGTATTCTGTTTTCTAGTTTGTATGTATGCTCTCCGTATTTTGATAAAATGCTAACAGCCCAATTGATGAACCGGTTCTTATTCACATGGCAAATTGAACAGACGTAACAACAACCAACAACAGCAAGACAATGAGGTCTAATGTCCGCGAATGAAGAGTGCTTCATTTTCTGCAACGAACTTTTCGCTACGGCCCACGTCCCAGAACAGATGATACACCTTCTTCACGTCCATGACATTCACTTGGCTACCCTTACGCCGTTCGCGAAGCACATTAGCTGTTGAGATCAATTGCATAGCGTAGCGAAGCGAACTTCTCTCGCTAATCTTCGTAAGGATCTGGAGCGCGTCCGCTTCGATCTCTACCGATTCTTCTTCGGCACGAATCTTCAATATGTCGTGCTTATCCTAAAAAAAGAAGAAGTCCAATATGAAGTACTTATAAAAAATCTTACATCTGCTGAGTAAGGCGACGTGCGTACAATAAGACAACGATCAAGAAGATCTGTAGGGATGCCATGTGGGGACAGGAATTCGGTGCCTCGGATGTTCACAATACCGCGGTTGGTGGCCATGACAAGAATGGGTGAGAGCTCACTTTCTATGAGACGGTTGATGAAAGAGAAGCACTCGAGGTCAAACATATGGACTTCATCGATGAAGAGCACTCCTGGTACGACATCAGCCTTGTTCTCTTCACGCCACTCAGTAACCTTCTTATTGATTTGCTCACGGACTTCCTCTTTGATCTCGCCGGTGTCTCCAGAAAACAGAGCCATGAATCCTTGGCTTCGCGAGTTGATCACGTCGATATCGTGTAGAGCAACCGTATGCACTGTCTCGCGGCGCTTCATGATTTCTCCGTCTGGACATTGAACGAATTTCGTTTGCGGTCCCATAGCGTCGTAATCGGCTGTTCTGGCATACGAGCGGCCAAGACGTGTCACTCGTCCAGATCCCTTATCGATGGAAATTATGTCACCGGCAACAACGCGCTCTTTGAGCAAGGATTCTACAATCTTGTTTCCAAGATCATATATTGTTTCCATATCCGTCGTTTTCAGCGTTAGTTTGCCCACTTTGGGTCCAACACCAGACGCAGGACGGTCGATCTCAATATGGACAACTTCTCCCTCGAGAGTCTGAATGAAAAATTAAAAGACGGTTATCGTTCGATACTGACCTCAGTTTCTTCCTTTATCTTGACGCCAATGGCCTTCCGGAATGCTTGCATCAGGGCTTCCGTCTTGCTTATTTCCATCGAGAAGATTTCGCTAGCCGCAATCGATACAAACGGTGTACCGTCGCCCAAAGCTTGGGAAATTCCATTGGCGATAGCTGTTTTCCCTGTTCCAGGTTCTCCAGCGATTAGACACGCACGGCCGGCAATCTTTCCCTCCTGAAGCAGTACGCTGTTGAACAAGGAGATGAAAGTACGATAGAAAAGGACAATTTTTATACCCATCGCTGTTGTAACGTAAAAGATAATCACTTCCTTAATATAATTCCACACGGCGGAATCAATTCCTTCAACTTACCTGCACCATCTTGACCAGGAGTCCGGCGGCGCGGCGAGCCTCCATTTGACCAACCATACCGTCTGCAACCCGCATCGCCTCGAGGTTGGAGGAGAGTCCGAGTCCACGGATATGTGAATGCGCACCGATACGCTCCATCTTCGTGACCTCCTTCAGAATCTCGTCGGCCATACTGCCTGATTCTGTAAAAATAAGAAAAAATTAATTTCCACGATAAGCAAAGAGGAAAACGTTTTTTCGCACATAACCGCAAGATGTAACACATATTGTATGAAATAACTGGTTTTTAAAAATCACACATTTGTATATATTAGCAATACTGTGTAGGCAGCATCATGGTGAACACGAGCCCAGACTGAAACCAAGACATTCCTGGACCGTACTCCATCTAATATTCTGACCAACCCATTCATCCCCCTGCAATGCAAATACGTCCTCCGAATGTGACGAACAAATTAGTGAGAAACCGCATGATAATAGTAGCGGATAGCAAGCAAGACTGACGCAGAACGCACAAGCGATAAATCGAGCTCTACTAGTTCGTCTCTCCCGCCATCCACTTCGAGACCACATAATTTGAATTTCCCTCCTGGATCGAATCCAAACGCGTGCTTCCCCTGATACCAGCACCGTATAATGTCCGCGTTGTGGGAACATTTGCAATGCGCGCTCATCGGGCTTGGAATGGCTCGTTTGCGCGCGCGGCCTCCAAAAAGCCGCGATTTCCAGCTCGGGGACGGTTGCGAGGTGCTAGTTCTCCGCTGCGACGCCGAACGACTGCCGCCGCTGCTCTATTTCACGAAGAACGCTGCGCGTACTGCTGAAGTATGCGGACAAATCGACGTTGGAATCTGCCGAAATCGTGACGGAGTGTGCAGTTCCCAGGAAGTAGTTGCCAATCGGTTCGAAATAGTCGGTGTGATTCAGCTACTAGTAGCGGAGCTATACGTGACGATAACCTAACCGCAGCAGCAGCATCAAAAATTACGAGCATAATAATATTAGAGCCAAATTTGGAAGAGCAGCTGGCCGGTAGATCTTGCAAAAAATGGAAGGTAATCACATAGAGCTCAGACAGACAATCATCATGTAGACATTAGACATAGACGGCGTTGCGCAGACGTAGACATTCATCCGTGTTTTGCAGACGTTCGTTCGTCATTTTCAAACATTTGGTGCATTCCACATTTATGTGTTCCTTGTTGCTGGCGGTGCATTTAGACATTCTCACTTTAAGCTTAAACATGAAGCTTGGAAATTTTCATGGATTTTTCTTCCTAGCAATTGCATTTTCGCCCCTTGTGGGTGAGACGTACAATGCGGCGCCGTGGTGGAGAGTGCGAATGCGGCCGGTCGGGGCTTGTTGGTGTCGAAATCAATATTTCTTTCCGTTCCCTGCGCACACTATTTCGCCACCTTTGCGACGGGAGCACACAGTGCGGCGAATCGGTGATTTGGAATGGATCGACGGGGGGCAGCAGGGGCGAACCACGAGCCGGACAACAGCACCGAGTACCACGACAGCATCAGAACCACAGCAGGAAATATGTGCACTAACTCTACATCATCACTTAAATCGTTTTTTTGACGCATTTCAGCGCATATGAGTGCAAAATCAGTGGGATCTTTCCGTAGGGAAGTGCCGAAAACTGCCATCGAAGATCGACGGATGGTGGCGCGGCGATTCGCGCTTACTCGCGTGACGGAGCGCGTATTTTTGTGAAATTGCGAAATGCACCCCATTTTGCAGATTCTGAATGACGAAGCTGGCGATAAAATTTGGTTTCTACTTGAGCGTATGTGTGAATTTTATCCATTTCTTCATTCTTCTTTCTTATCTTGAGGCTTTAATCAATAAAGTATTTGTTGCAAACGAGAATTCCGATGCGCTTACGGTTTACATAGTCCTAAAACCGAATTGCATGACCGTCGGTCGTTGTGGTAGTCCAGACTGTGGTGGAGCTCATCCTATGAGACATTGGGCATAGACGACCTACCGATGCTATCGATTTTCCCGGCATTTTCGCGGTCTTTTTTGAGTCGAGCCAAGGCTAGAGTCCGTTCCTTCACAAGCCGGTTTTACGTAGGAACAAGCAACTTTTTTCTTGTTTTGTCATGCGACGAGCCAGCCGACTTTTTCAAATGAAAATTTGGGCAATTTGCGGTTTATAATTATTTGCGCCTTTTTGGACCTTTAGACAGGGGTGGTTAGACGTTTAGCCATCTCGATTGTAATTTCTGTGTCGCGAGTTATTTCACGCTCTCAGTACAGATATGTAAATTAGTTAAATGGATGAGTTTCAGGATGAACCCTGCCAGTGAGTCCGATGCGCCTCCAACGCTCGAGATGAACGGCGGTGTTCCCATGGAAACGACGGCGCCATCAGGCACGAATGGCATCACATCGGCCGCCAATGGCGATACAATAGCTGATGAATCTGGAGATGGTGAAACGATGCACATCGTTGAAGATATCTGTGGTGAAGGGGGTCAGGTACCCGGCGCTAATGGATCCGGGTCGCATCAGGATGCAGAAGCGCCAAATCCTTGGGAAACGCCACGACAGGAACCTATAAACGGAGTCGTTCAGCCCCGTGTGTTACCACCTCCTGGAAAACCTACTCGGCATACGAATCAGTTGGAGTACATTGCACAGAACGTACTGAAACCTGCACTGAAACACAAGCATGCATGGCCATTTTTGAAGCCTGTGGACACCGAGAAGCTGAATATTCCGGTACGGTGAAATTACTGGAGTTCTCTTATCAGGTTGCTCTTCCAGGATTATCACAAGGTCATAAAGCGTCCTATGGATATGACCACTATCGAAAAGCGCTTGCGGAACTGCTACTACTACTCAGCGAAGGATTGCATGCAGGTGCGTTTTCTTCACATAACATTTTTGTTGTGAAATGAGAGTCTCGAGGTTGCGCCATCCCCTTAAAAACGAGGGAAACTGCCAGACCTAGCGCGTTCCGCACCGCTCTTTTGACAGTATTTTTTGAGCTGGTCATCGCGACTGCCAGGAGGGGATGAGCTTACCCTCAATGCTTCTTTGCATGCTGTACTATGTGTTCTGTCCATCTACTATGTGTGTGTGCATGTCCGTTGTCGTTGATTTCCTTTATCACCGTAGAGCACTTAGCGGTCCGCGCTTAGTTTTGTCTTTATAGGACATTATGACCTTGTTCAACAATTGCTACACGTACAATCCGCCAACGTACGAAATTTATACAATGGCAAAAAGCCTCGAGTCCCTCATGCTCTCAAAAATTAATGGAATGCCTGTTGATGTAAGTTTACCTTTGCCTTATTTTAGGACTTCCAAACTATCTTCAACAATTGCTATCAGTTTAACCAAAACGAAGACGATGTCTCGTTGATGTGCAAAAATGTTCAAATGTTGTATGAGGAAAAAATTCAAGGTCTTCCTGAGCAGGTTTGAATTTAATTTATATTACGCCAATTCTTGGGCGTACGCTTTATAGGTAACTAATAGAATATGTTTAGGAAGTTGAGATCGCAAGACCAACGCAGAAGAGAGGGAAGACATCGAAACGTGGAGGAGCTGTCGGCAGATCGGCTGCCACAAGAGGTAGCGTTCCACCATTGGGCCTACCTCCGGTCGATGCGGATTGTTCCGCAGCGGATGTTCTAAATTTTTTCCACAATGCCACCCTACAAGGTGCTCTCAAATTTTTATTTTCCTTGTTCCTTTTTCCCTCTATGAGCTTAACCCCTCCTCTTTGTGCGTCCTGTGCATCTTTTGGATATTGTTTTCTGTGACTAGAAGGTGACGTAACGTGGTGCAGAGTGGTGGAGTGCAACTTTCTGTAATCTGCGGTTACTCTCACTTCTCTGCTTTAGGAGCACTTTGTAGGGTGGTGTTAGGACCCTCTTCCTGTCCTCCTCCTTTCTTTCTTTTCATTCGAACAACCGTAACTTTCACATTTTAGTGTCCATGTCGGCAAGTCGCGAATCGTCCATACATCACGGTGTTGCAGACAGCTCGATAGCGGATGAGAGCGCCATGGAGGGTCTTGACCCGACGTTATCCGCACTTCCATCGAAGGTAATGAGTAAGTTGTTACAAACAGCATACTAATGATTTAAGGTACAGAAGGGTGTAAAAAGAAAAGCAGACACAACAACCTCGGTTGATGGAACGCCACCGGCTAGAAGAGAGCAGCGGCCGAAGAAAACCATTACTCAGCATACATTCCCTGATTTTTCGAAGATGGAGCCGCGGTTAAAAGGAAAACTGAATGAAGCGATGAAGTTTTGCGGAAAGCTGATAGTGGACTTCATGGGAAAGAAATACAAATCGTCTCTGTGGCCTTTCGTTGAACCAGTGAATGCCGAAGCCCTGGGATGCCCTGATTACTACGATATAGTCAAAGACCCTATGGATTTTACCACGATGAAAAAGAAATTCGATGCCCGACAGTACATAAATGCAGAGGAAATCAAAATGGAATTCAGCAAGATCATCAGCAATTGCTTTCTTTACAATGCCCCTGGAACTCCGGTCAATACGTGTGGAAAGGCCCTGAAGACTATTCTAGAGGATCGATGGAAGCAGCTCCCTCCGGAACCCCGATCAACTCCAGCTCCAGCAGAGCTGCCGAGTGTGAAACCTGCCCCAGCCGAACCAGCCGCTTCTACTTCTCATACCCACGTATTACCTGCTGCTCCTGTTGCGAAGCAAGAAGTTCTGGCTCCTGTGCCTTCAGCTGTTGCTACCGTGAACTCAGGAATACCTCCGCTCGTACACGTTCCCATCGACGATGATGATCAAATCAATCAGCTCCTGTTAAGTATACAGGCGGGTCAAAAGTGGGCAACGCATTGGCTCCAGGAACTGCAACGTGCCAGCCAGAACGTTTTGATGTTGATGTGAGCGGACTTAATGGGAGTGAGGGACGTTAACAGCGTGTTTCAGAGTACAGAGGCAGGAAGCACGGAAAAACCGGGAAACTGTGCCTACCCTTGCGCCAGATGCCTATAACTCAATTATCTCAGTGCTTTCCGCCGTCTCACAGAAGCCCCTTGAAGAAATTGAAGCAGCTGTGCATCACGCAAACTTGACCACTGCTACTCCGGCCACTGCCGTCGCTGCCACTCCTGCGGCAGTCAGTCAACGAGGCAGAAAGCCTGGACCAAAGAAAGCCGTAGCAAAGGCGGAACCATTATCAGTCCCACAGACTCCCGTGATGCAACAAGCACCTCCTCCAAGAATGCCTCCGGTGGAAACTCCTCTTGTTGCTCCTGTTCAGTCAGCACCTGCTGTTCCTGCAAAATCTGGCCGGGGACGCAAGCCCGGATCGAAAAACAAACCTAAACCTGACCCCGCTGCTGTGGCACCCGCCCCGGTTCAAAGTGGAACTTCTTCCACGAAGGATCTTCGTGATGACTACTACTTTAACACTGATGATGAACACAGTTCGGAGCCGATGACGTATGAGGAGAAGCGCCAGCTGTCCGTGGACATTAACAAGCTCCCCGGTGATCGACTTTCCAAAGTAGTGGCAATCATCGAATCCCGTGAAGATCTTCATGACTTCAACCCGGAGGAAATCGAAATTGACTTTGAAACGTTGAAGCCTACAACATTACGCGAACTCGAAGCATTTGTTGCATCCTGCCTTAAGAGGAAGCCCAAAAAGCCATACAGTATGTTAACGCGTAGTGCTCTAATACAATAATGTTTTCTAGCTTCAAAGAATCCAGTGGATTTGGAGAGCCGAAAGAAGGATCTTGAAGCGAGAATTCAGGATCTGAACAATCAATCTGGGCGTAAAGTGCCGAATGGACGTCCGGGTCCTTCTCAACCGGCTAGGTCAAACAACGACAATGCCTCTTCAAGTGAATCATCATCTTCGGAATCATCCTCTAGTGACTCTTCGTCAAGCGATTCATCGGACAGTGACTCGGACAACGAGGAGGAGGCCCCTTCCAGAAAGTCGGCAGGCCCGCCTCCCGTTTCCAAGGAAGAACCAAAGAGAGCATCCACTGTTGGACAGGGACCATTTAATGCGGACGCAACAGGAAGGAGTTCTGGCGGTTACAATGACAACGATGTCAAAAGTAGGTTTATTTTACTTATAGTGTGATTAGTTGAATGGGGTTGAATATGAGAATTGGAATAAGTTTTATTTATTCATTCATCAATGTAAAAACATTGTTTTCAGCCGAGCATAAAAGTCCCTCACCAATGGGTCTTGTCCACACAGGAGCGGCTCCTCTACTGGTTTCGAACAATCCGGAAGTGATGAATATTGGTATTGGGGAATCTATTCTCGATCAATTGTTACCCGGTGGTCAAACGAACGAGTCCATGCCCGATCGAGATTCTTCTGGAGTCTCCAACATGGGATCATGGGCGTCACTATCAAAACGTCCTAGTAAACCCAGCGCCGGCAGCCAACAGACGAAACAACAAGCTGCTCTAGAGCAATTCAGAAAACAAGCGAAAGAAAAGGAAGAAAGGGTGAGTGTCTTCTTCCGCTAGCGTGTTGTACCGTTCCAAAATCATTTAGCGAAAACAATTGAAAGAAGAAGAGGACCGCAAGAGACGGCAAAAGGAATTGGTCGCACAGGCTGCCGCTGCTCACCAACAGAATCAATATAATATGGCCGCACCTGTTACCGAGGACAAGGAGGATTTAGAGATCCTGAGATTACGTGAAAAGGTTTGATTTATAAAGGATCGATCGCAATGTGTTTTTGCTTATCTTAGGAACGACTGGAACGCGAAGCAATGGAAAATGAGATCGACATGACCAGCCAAATGGAGCTGATGGCGAATTTCGAGGCGCAATTCTAGGCTTCCGCTTTGTCCATCGCTACCACGACTTCAATGATTCTGAAGCTGGATGCTTGCATTTACCACTCGTACTACCGTAGCGGATTTTCCTGGTTCTAACCACGTTTTTCTTCGTTTTTGCTCAAGGTGCAGCGGTGGAGAGCAGCTGCTAGAATCTCGCGCTTCATATTCGGTTGTCACATACATTCGTTCTCATTGTCAGTTCCTTTCCTCCATAAGAATTGCAGATTGTTGTTTTAGCCGCCCATTAGATGATTCATTTATTATACTTTCTCTCTTAGTCCTCTGTCTCTGTTGTATATTTCCTTTCCCCGAATAATAAGATCCTTCATTAAAAACACTGACCGGAATCAGAACAACCCTCCCGTTTCGAGTATTGATATCTTCATGCGTGCTGTTTTTCAAACTGTTGTCCCCCCTAATCTATCATGCGAAATGTTTTTTGTAGACGATGATCTGAAAAGATGCGAAAAAAACTTGTAAATATGAAGACAATGATTTTGAGGCTTTCTTACACGAGGTACTAGAGGCTGGAAAATCCACAGAGGAGTACATTTGATTGTTTTCCGCTTGTGTTGCTCCTCCTGCTCCGAACAAAAGTCACAACCCAAGGGCGGTGGCGGGCGGCGCGAATCGATACGTGTTGTTCTACGCCTTCCAGAGGAAGCGAAATAGGATTGCTTGTGCAACCAACGTTTAAAAAAGGATTATAATGAGGCGCGGGAGAGGTGTGGCGCGTTCCAAATCGGCTTCTTTTAGACCACCGTGCATCACCGCGATGAACAATCATCGACTATTCGCGATTGTTATAATCACGATCGCTGTGTGCGGAATGGAGCATGCCGAAGCTTTGAGTTATGCCGATGCGAAGGCGGCCACTAGGTTGGAGATGGCCGCAGAGAAGGTAAGCCGGGTGCAGATTTGCTAGCTGGAGATATTTGCCCTTGGTTCAGTAGTGAACTATTGATCAGCTGATTGCTGTGCTCTGCTTTCCCTCGCCCTTTTCTCGGTGGTATTTGCCCATCGAAAGTGAAAACCTTTAGACCTTTAGGACCTTTAAGACCTTTAGGACTAGTGTAACGTAAAAAACATGGAAAATTGAGAATTGGGTTAGCGACAAAGACAAGATCCTTTTTCCTGTGGACAGAAAATTGCGACTGATAAGAAGTTCTTGCCGCTAGTAAACAACACTTGCAAAGAAGATCACATAGAAGCCAAACTGTTATCGCTCCGATGCGTCGCCACGCCAATAATGATATTGGACTCTCTGAACTCTCTGATTTACGAGATGAGTATCGGAGCCATAACCATCGAAGGCAGCCTAGGGTGCTGTCTGCTGACGATGCACTACTGTGTCCGCCGAATAACAATTGGGCAGTGGGCGTTAAAAAGAATAGCTAAGAAGCATTGACATCTTAACACGATACTGGAAAGAATTCATTGCCACACTTATGATGAAGGACACCTCACGAGAAATAGCTGCCCAACAACGGCTAAGGATAATCCAACGCCGCAATATGTCATTAAAGAATTTCTGACGCTGCACATAAATAGCCTCCTTGCGATATGACATAATTGGAATGCCTCCGAAGGCGGCCGACTAACCATATGTTTAAAGTTAAACGATATAGCACAGTAGCTTCAATTTCACAAAATAACATAAAAAGTCGTTTTTTACTCTATTAAATTACTCGTTACAGCGTGCCACCATCATCCACCGCCTGGACACAGCCATCCTTCTGATGTTCGTGTCCATGCTTGTGGTCATAGTGCTGACAACGTGGTTCTTCAAGCACCACAGGCTTCGCTTCATACACGAAACAGGCCTCACTCTCATCTATGGTATCGCGTAATTTGCTGGCCACCATAGACAAAGTCCTTCAGGAATCTTTATCGGCATACTACTTCGGTACTTCAACCTCGGAATCTACGAGTCACAGTCTCTAGACGTCGTTCCCAAGAACGGCTCTAGTTTGTTTGAGCCACCGGACTATCTGCGCCTTTCCGTGTCCAAGCAGTCCAAGAAGGATGACAATGTGCAGTTCCATTACGAACTCATCGAGGGTTTCTTTGCCGACACGAAGCAACACGAAGAGAGACATCTCGAGCAGAAGACCTCATTCTCGCCGGAGATCTTCTTCAACATCCTTCTGCCCCCTATAATCTTCTCTGCTGGTTACAGTTTGAAGAAGCGACATTTCTTCAGAAATATCGGCAGTATCCTTTCATTTGTCTTCATCGGTACTACAGTGTCCTGTCTTTCCGTTGGGTGCGTTTAACTTTCGCATCTCTTACCTGAGATTCTAGGTTTGTAATGTACGTGTTCTGCGGTCTCTTCGGTATGCCGTTTACTTTCCAAGAACTGCTTTTCTTCGGCGCTGTAATTTCGGCCACAGATCCCGGTAAGCTGATATCGTCAAACCACGTAGGGCTGTCTAAATTTTAGTGACTGTGCTGGCGGTGTTCTCAGAAATGCGTGTGGAGAGCGATCTCTTCGCCCTGGTCTTCGGCGAGAGCTGCCTGAACGACGCCGTAGCCATTGTTCTGTCCCAAATCATTGATAACTTCTCAGCGTCGCCAAATACGGTGTTCGATTTTAATGAGCTTTGTTTGGCAATGTGGAACTTCGGCTATGTTTTCTTCGGTAATTAGCTTTTTTGGACATTAGGCTAATTTTCCTGTAGGTTCACTGTTTCTGGGATCTTTCATCGGATGTCTCAACGCATCGTTCACAAAGTTCACTAGCATCTCCGAATTTCCTCTTCTGGAAAGCTCCCTCTTCGTCCTCTTTTCGTACATCTCCTTCTTGGTCGCAGAAGTTGTGGAGCTGACAGGTACCACAATCTATTTTACTGGCACTTGATTTATTTCACTCAGGCATCGTCGCCGTTCTCTTCTGTGGCATCTGCCAGGCACACTACACCTACAATAATCTTTCCGAAGAGTCCCAAATACGAACTAAGCAGTTCTTCGAATCCCTGAGCTTCTTATCAGAGAGCTTCATCTTCTGCTACATCGGTGTATCCATCATCATTTCCAACAATCAGAAGTGGAGCATAATCTTTCTCCTGTGTGCTATAGTCTCCATCGTGTTCGCGCGTGCCCTCTACGTCTACCCTCTATGCGTGTTCCTTAACATACGGCGCCGTCCCGTCATTCCGAAAAGCTACCAACACATGATTGTTTTCTCTGGGCTGCGAGGCGCTATGGCCTTTGCCCTAGCCGGACGAAACATCTCAACGGCGAATAGGCAAATAATGTCTACGACAACGTCCATGATAGTTATCCTCACAGTGCTCTTCAACGGCGGATTGACTTCCTGGATGGTGGATCGTCTGGGAATCAAGTATCTATTGGGAATCTGTTTTACGGATTTACTTTGCGCCTTTTAGACATGGTGAAGCACTTGACAGACGACCACCTGAAGATGGAGACGCCACAAGGCCTGAATCTCAACCTACAACCCCAGTCAGCGGCCAGAATCCATGGGATAAGGCATTCCTCCCACGCAAATGGTATAACTTCGACGCCTACTTCATGAAGCCCCTTCTTACACACGCGAGCCCATCGCTCATGCAGACGATGCCATCGGTCTGTCTTCCACTCGCTCGCATCTTGAGCTCAAAACAACAACGGGAACAGGTAGGTTCCTATCACAAAGCCCACAAAGAAATTCCTCTCTAGTTCGCTAGTCAGTTGAACAACTCTGATTCGCTCGATTGCATCGTCGACCAGCAGCAAGAGAGTCGGCTTTACGAGAATCCATTCACTAGAGTAAGTCCCTCGGTACATACCGCTCTTATATGATTGTCAAAGGACATGTGATTCTTGCAGGCTCTCTAAGTTGACCCCGCACTTAGAGTCGCATTCCCCTTCCTTCTACTGGTATCAGGAGATTCTTAGATAACTTATTAATGATATGATCTAAGTCCAAACAGTTGTTGTCCATACTGTATTTATTTTTTAGCTGTAATAAAGTCTATATTTGTGCACTAAAGTCAAATACTTTAAGACCTTAAATGGTCGAAGTTCTGGGAAACAATTTCTCAAGCCCAGAGTTTCATCGCCAATATTCAGAATATTCAGAAAATTGTCACAGATGGGCTGCTTGTATCAGATACTGTCTGACGATATCTCAAAGGCTTGACTCAATGCGATGTCCAATCCTAACAGCAAGAACAGCACGAACCATGTGAAAATCTAACGATATATACATTGCGTTGAACAGTTACAACTGACTAGAACTACAGATCAAGGTTAAATGGGATGGGGGCTAGGTGTCCACGAACCCCAGTAGATCGGTTTTCGGTTACTTCGGAGGCGACAATTGCAGCGTAGTCATCCAGGATCTGAGATTATGCATTGGCTACGAAAATCCCGTGATGCGCTATACCTTTTTGTCCGAAAGAGGGTTTACGGCTACCTTTTTCTTAGGCGTTCTGGTGATTCTTCTCTTCTTGGGATCGCTAAGCGAGAGCTGTTGTTCCTGCTCTGTTCGTCTTCTGGTCATTCTTGGATGAGATTTCGCCAGTTCGCTGTGCTGCTCCGCTACGTGCTTAAGCACGGACCGTTTGAACTTAATCTGCTTGTGAAAGTCGACAAAGGATTCAATAACGGAGGAGCGTCGTATCCTAAAGAAAACATTGGCTTTTCCGTTTTAAATAATGATTTTACGAAGCGATAGAAGACGCCCACTTATAAACGCGTCCGTGTCCATGGCTCTCTGGGATTGGTGGATAAAGAAAGCGGTTTTCATCAACTCCAGTTTGTTCCGACAACTTTTTGGTAACACTCCTTGTGGCACGTTTCTCATCGACGATAAGCTTGGCCCCGGCGATGGAGACATTCGCATAGTTCAGGGCTGTGCGTCCGCTGACATCGAACTGCCTCTTCCCGGCCATCTTACTTATCTCCTCTCTCTCCTTCAGGAATTTGCTCGGAGATTCCACGTCTTTTCCGAGGTCGAAATCTGCAAGGTCGGGTTCAACTTCGCGTAGTTTTTCGTTGCTGGATATGAGTTCCTTGCAGTGCTCGTCAAGCTGCAACAGTATCATTCATTGGGACGCGTTACGTGTATGGTGAGAACTACTTTAAGGGCCAGAGCCTCGGGAGAAAAAGGACTTCCGTCTCTTTGAGTGCTAATATCACGATCGCTCCTCTTCTCTCCGCTCGAGTGGAACGTACGACGACCTAGCTTTTTGGGTGCGGGACCCGTTGGGGTGCTCATTCCTGATCCTGACATCTGCAACAGATTTTAAGCCATCGTCGACAACAGTCAATGAGGGATGTGGTACGAAATAAGTAAAACACTTCGAACTAGAACAAAACGTAGAACAAAAGTTAACCCTAAATCAAGGGGCATTGATGGGCCTACTTTTGGGCAACGACAACTATGAGTAGCACATTTTTGGGTGTGACTCCCACGTAGAAGATAAATTTTTTGGTAAATGTCGGTTTACGAATGCTCATATACTTGATGGTGAAAAATACGCAGAACGAGCAGTAATCCAGGTGATGATCCTTACAATATCGTACCACCCATTGAACCATCGTTCAAAGATTATTCTGACCTACGTCCAAGGTCACAATACCCACAAAGCAGCAGTTCTGTGCAATTTCCGACTTTCAAATGACCCCAGCAACAAGAGGGGACTTCCCTCCCTGCAAGTGGAATACTGACTTTTGGAAAAGTTTCTTTGAAAACAGATACTTTTGGCGCGCAAATACAACATTCATAGAAATCGTGATGAGACCAGCACCGGCAAAATATGCGGGAAATCGTGTTGCGGGACCGCGCCGCCCCTTTGGATTTCACAACTCTACTTTCTTTTTGTTATATATATAGAACCGGGGCATGCGCGCAGACTGCGCGGTGCTACAGGTAGTAGCGCGTTTTCACTTTTTAAGTAGCGCGGCCCTACAGTAGCGCAGGGGTGGCGCAGTTGTGGGTTACTTCTGGGGATTAGAGC
>JADLIF010001325.1:0-53871 GCA_016648015.1 Steinernema khuongi
GAGAAAGCTTTTAAGCACGCAGACAACCTTTTGTTCTTGTGTGTTTACGCAAACGTTGGAGGTGAATGGAGGGCGACGCGGGGGACCGAGGAAGTGCGTTGCTGAAAGGCGGTTAGGAGGCAAGATGTCCAAGGTGACGTGCGTTCCAGGCGCACTCCCAAAGACAATCTGTGCATGGTTTAAGAGGCCAGTAGGGAGACTGTGGGAAAGCAGGACTTGGACATGACGCTTTGCATTCGTTAAGGCTCTTTTTTTGGAAGAGTTGAACGGAACACGGCCGCAAGCAGTGCGTGGGAACGGTAGAGAGGATAAAAATGGATGAAATGTTGCCGAATGCTTCAATATTGTTGGGAAATGAGATAAGAAGGCACGACAATGAAGTTTTCCCTGATTTCGTTAGATGGGTTGATACTGCGTAGCTGAAACTAGAAGGAAGGGATTCTACAGGGGCATCCTCTACTTGGAAGCTAAGGTTTTGGAGGTCTACTGAACAGAGGAAGTTCGATCGTCCTTTGATACTTTATTCTGGAATTTGAGCTTTAAGGAATCGATTTTAATGGAACAAAAGTACATTTCTAGTTTGGTTTTGCCCACTACTTCGCTGCTCAGCTCGTTCGATGGTAATCGGATGAGGTTTCCGACGTTTCGTCAGCGTCACATCGCGACACAGAGGACAGAGTACATGGAGAGCACATTTTCTCCGTTCTTACATGGAACCGACTTCTGCAATTGGAGAAACTGTTTGGAATTGTAGCCTAAAATTCCGACGATCGCCGTCTTTCCACTGGACACTTGCGTGACATCTACAAATACAAATTTGTCTTGCAACAGGACATTCTTAGAATAGAGCAACGTGGTTATCGGGAGACAAAACTAGGATCTGGGTCGCTCTTTGGCGCATTCCGGATTAACTAAGAGGCAAATGGCAAAAAAATAAGCAGAAAAAGTTGAACGTTGTTGTGGCACTGGTCAGAATATAAAATCCAAACTGGGAACACCGTACACGCAATGCTGAATACGCCCTTAGTGCCCTATAGGTCATGTTTAACACGGGCTGAAAATGTTTAGCATATAGACCTCTTCGAGGAATATAATTGCAAGTTTTTCAGCTGCAAATCTTCTCATCTACTGCACAAATGATTAACCGGTACCTCCTTTGCATCGGTGTGCTCCCGATCGATCAGTTCTACGGTCAACTAAACCATAGCCGACTTTTTCTCAGTTAGCACGCAACTCTGTATGTGCTCCTTCGAGCGTTTATTTCGTCATCCGCCTAGGCCGATTGATGCGTGGCAAAGTTGGTTCGACTTTTGGCTTTGGTGGAAAATTACGTTATACGAGAAATGGAGCGTCGCCAAAGGACATTGCTTAACGTACATCGAGACGCTAATGGAAATACTCAGTCCTATTTATGAAAACATCTGGTGTCCGAACGCATTGGAAGCACCAATGGACAACTAATGGAATTGTAGTTCAGGAGAGGGAGAGGAGGGTAAGTTGTGGAGTATGGATCTAGTAGAACATGGCGTCCAATATACCAAAATGGAAATCGAGAGGAATCTATCAACAGGAAAATATGAAGACCGAGTCACGACGTGGCGGAAGTTTATGTCACTTAAAGCTTCCTCAAGCAGGGAGAATTTGGTTCCCTGAAGGCCATTTCTTGCACACCCATAGGACATAGGACCCAACAGGAACGTGTGTGAGAAATGGAAGTGGAAACGGTCGAATAACCGAACTTTCCATCAAAGATCTAAATCAAAGGGTGCTCAACGCTATGGGAAATCTAAGCGCACGAGAATTCAACGCATTTAGAAGCATAAGAAAAGCTTATGATCTAGAGGCTTGTCTTTTCCAGAAACAGGCTTGTGCTACAGGCTGTAACCGGAGCCCAAGTTTTCTTGACGTAAAGAAGCATCGCTCGAGGTAACAGGCATTCTTCGGTAAGAGGAGGGTTAGGCTCAACATTCAGGAAGAAAAATTAGCTCTTCCAATTGCCAATTCCGCAAACAGAATCTGACAAGTTCCGCTATCGGTAGGCTGGAATCGGAACTGGGAACGATCCAAACGAAAAGCGCCGCGCCAAAGGTCTAACCGGGAGCTCGGTTCCCTCAAAAGACGTCATAATCCTGCGATCCGACGCCACGGAGGTCCACGTAATCGCGAGGCGCGTCCCTTGCTGGAGGAGGGACGCGTAACGAAAAATCACCGCTAATTGCGCGAATTGGCGAGTGGACGCTTCGTCCAAACGAGAATTGACATCTCAGCGCGCGACGTTCCATTTCGGGTCCCGACACGCGCTCTGCGTTCGTCGCACAGAGCACAAGAACTGAGTCAGAGGACAGCCTGGAGAGTGTACAAAAGTGGGCGCTCAGGACAGCATGAAGTAGGGCTTCTGTGAGCTGAAGCGAGCACTTTCTCTCATCTTGGGATTAGGTCGTAATTCGTGGAATCGCCTCGGAGGAGAGGACGCTGGAGCGGAGATGGGACGGGGACGTTTAATATTTTATTTGGCGATGTTTTTTTGTACTAAGGACGCTACAGAGATCCGGTGCGTGATTTCCGGAAGGGCGGTCTTTAGTTCAAGCTGGTCATGGATGTATGGTCATTTGGTCAAAGCTGTTCTTCAAGATATGTACCCTGGAACAACAGTGAACCCGGGTACAGATTAGACATTTGTATACCCATTGACAGAAACATGGATAGAGCCAGGTAATAGACAATCAATGTTGAAAAAAAGAGTAAAATCCACGGGAAGTACAGTAAAATTAAAAAACTTTTTTTATAACGACGGGTTCAGGAAGGATTGGGGACAGAATCCTGCATAAAAGAATCGAACAAGTTACAGGTATTTTCTATTGAATCTCACCGCTAAATTGACACTCAAAGTTTGTTTTGTGCAAAAGAGTTTTCAACGTTAAACGGTGAAGGATATGGAAGGATTGGGAGAGGGATTGTGCAGCGTACCACTGATCCGCGATAATCCCTCGGCAAATCTTTCGGGATTTCCTAATTGAAATCAAAGCGATTTGCGTTGAGATGATGCGGGTTTTAGCTGACAAGGTTAGCTGAGGTTTCCAGTTGAACATGTCCAGTTTAAAGATGATTTAGCGAGGTATTAATAACGTGGTGCGGGAAATTAACCACTGTATGAAACACACAAACACGTGAAGTGATGCCGAAATGATATCCGGTCTAAAGAGGAAGATAGACGGGAAGCAGATTGAAAAAAGTAGGCTCCGTAATGACGAATTCGCACTTAAACACCATGTCACAAAACGTTTCTGGTGAGTTGGCCCTGGATCATCCCTATCGAGATGCTTATCCTTTACACATAAACCGATGATCACCATAATCTTTTAGATTTACCGGATTGGAACATGGGCTGTCGATCCGACGAACGTCCAAGTCGTGGAACAAGGATCAATCCTTATGTCACATTTGAAAATTATGAGATTGTCACCATCATATATTATCACGTAAATCTATTTTGGCCATAAAAAGTAAAGGGTTTCGGCCGTAAATCCATTTTGGAGTGATGCCAACCGAGTCACGGCTCCAGTCACAACTCGAGTAAAGTTGACTCGATACTCGACTCCATAGCATTTTTTAGTCGAATCGGCACCACTGGATGGAACCTTCTTCACAGGCAACAAGCACTTTGCTTCTACACTCGATCCTTATGTGAATTGCGTTTAAAAGCAGGTTAATAGGCTTAAATGATGAGAGGAAACCCAGTCAATCTATTCCGTGAACAACAGGACTTGAGGCACCTGTTCTTTTGTTATTCAGGAGAATGGAAAAAATCATAATTTGCAGGGATTTCTCATGTACCAACATCCAGTGAAATCAAAGACCACTTAACTCACCGTGCCAGGAAAGGACACATGGACGTGTCAAATTGAGCGTTTCACCGGGAATTATTCACACGACAAAAGTCTAAATTCCGTCTTCAAACGTCATGATAAGCAGTAGGCGGTAGTTTTTGGCATTGATCTTCACCGTTCTCACCTCTATACCTCGAATAAAATTACTCTACGGACATAAACATCACTTCCGCATTTCGTTGAAATATCCAAAATTCCGCGTAGCCTTCTCTTTCGTCACGCTGTCCATGTTTAATGTAGAACATCCTTCTGGCGACCTCAGATTCCCATGAACACATCGACAAAACGAGAACATCTCGCAAACTGAACAGGACAAACATTTTGACTAATCTTGGCTGTATCAATGTTAAGATGATCACAACAAAGCCAAGACGCTTTGATATGTTTCGTAGAACATATTCGTAGAACAGATTAAAAGGATGAAAAAGGATAAAAAGTCCAGAGGAGTGGGGGAAGGTGGATTTCGTATATTCTTGTATCAAATTTAGGATTTCTCCCTATTCCGATCACTTTGTGACACTTATGTGCTTCCTATCGAGCAAAAATCAAAAAGCATATAGAAGTAGTTATGGTGGCAATCGCTTCCACCTCTACTACAAACAGATGAGTTAAACACTTTACAGCACATCAATCTACCGTAATCCACATATTTCCCCCTTAAAACTTCAGGAAGCACGTGCACAATCCTGCAACAGTCCCTACGGACCAGCCATTGCCACTCAATTTGCCGACCGGACCTAGCTGCATACTTCCTTAACCGACGAAGTGCAACAAAGCGCGAACATCCAAGGGTCAGAGTCCCGGATTCCAGGAAGCCGTAGGCAAATGGCTTTCGCCTAATTCGGCCATGCAAACGCCGTCAGGTAGAAGGGCGCGCGCATGCACGCTCTCCTGCGGAGAAATGCCCTCCACTCGGGGAAAAGTTGCCTTTTCCGAAGAGCGTCGTCCTCCGGGGCGCCTCTTGGACTCGGCGTGGAATTAGCGCAAACAAGATGCCGAGTCCGGGGGGATATCGGAACGAAGAAGGTGGCTAAGCCGGGGTAATTCGATGTTTTCGGTTCGTCAAGAACACGATTACGCCGTTAGGGCTAAGTAGCCCACGTTTAATCGATCGGCAACGGTGCTCTTCGCCGTCGAGGGTAAACTCCGAAAACGGGTGTGGGAGCGGCGCGTGGACACTAATTAGTCCATCATGGCTGGAGCGCTGGGAAAGGGCACACTGGCGGTGTGGCGCTGAGTGCAGGAACGCGTGTTGAATTTGGGAAATGGGACTTGGAAAACATCTTAAGCGATTGCTCGCCGTGATGTCTTCCTCCTCGAAGGGAGGCGGCTGCCGAAGATGGCCGAGGTTTGTGGAGCGATGCATTGCACGGATGGATGTAAACAGGGAATGTAGGAGGAGAGGGTAGAGGTGGTGCCAGTGGGGAACCACTCGAGCCGATGCCCTCTGATCCGGCTGTAAGTAGATGCGTGAGGCGCTTCCGATTTAAAAGCAAAGGTCGTAAAAAGCAAAAAGTGCACGTAGGTGAGTCATGGTGACCTTGGGATGTAACCGACTCTCGGATTGTCGGCTTGTATGGGTTGTCGTTACAATTACGCTTTTGAAGAGTAGATATCGACAGAATCCATGTGAACTGCAGGACTCAATATCTTGAACAGTCTTGAACAGTTTTTGCCTAAACAGAGAAACCTACAGGGGTGGAAGCATGCTTCGGAAGGTTTGGAATGTGTAATAAATCGGCCTCCGTAAGGGAGGAACCGATCACCAACTAAACCACAAGATGTAGTCCCAAGCAACACTTGCACGAGGTTACAAAACAAGGTTTATTCGCCGGGCAACCGCCCGGGTGCACGACAAGTGCTAACACTGAAACAACACACACAATCAATCTGCAAAAAGTCCCCATCCCCAGTCTAGACAATAACACGGTGCAAGCCCTGGCAACAGTCAGGGTGGTCGCGCTGAGACCATTACAAATGTCGATATTGCAAGGATTATAGCCGATTCCACGAAGGACATGATAAGATTCTGGTCATATTTAGCATGTTCACTGAATCACAGTATAATCTCTAATAATTGTTTACTCTGGTTCTGTACCGGATATGGCTTTACACACCGGATTATTGCTGAAATTAGATGTACTTCGTATTGATAGATAAACATTTCCCCCAGAAATGTCAGAGTGTTTGGTTTATTAAGGTGAACTGGCGGAATCTCATCCGTGACCAGCAGTGTTGATCAAAGGCAGTAAAAACGTAATAGCCAAACCAGAGATCCATGAAAGAAACCAGTGGCATTTGAAAGACCGAAAAGATGCTAATGAAAACTGGTGTATTTTGTTGCACACGTCGCTCCTGTGATCATAGCATACGGCTTGAAATTTAGCCACTCCAAGATTTACTATCACATGTTACCGTAAGTAATAGTGAACTCTAAATGCATAAATCCTTGCGACCAATTTTATTTTCGACTTTCTCGGGAAGGAAATAATCTTGGACTAATTTATTTAAAACGTTTCCATTTCCGACAGGTGGCAGCGCTTTTCCGATAACAGCTGGCGGATCTATGTTTTTCATCAGAGTTTTTTTCACCCCAAGAAAAGCCGCTTTAAAAAATTGACACTGACTTTTCATCTCAATCCGTTCACTTTGGCAATAACACTAACAACGAGACCGTCCTATCTAAATCCATGGATATAAAATCTGTTTTTCTGGAAGCCACTGTTTATAAGAGATGCATTCCTGTCATCATGAAGCTCGCTTTCTTCTGTGATTCACCAGAATCCAATTCTTCAAGGTTTCACCATCAATTCTTCCGAAAACCACATTGACTTACCAGCATTTCACACTAACACACTTATGCATAAGGAAACCTCTAGATCTACTGATTCAGAAGACGTGCGACTGTAGGAGAGGCCCATTGAAGAAGCTCGGATCTCAGTTAGGCGTCTCTGAAAGATCGCTAAACAATGTAATGAAGAATTATAGCTCTTCAATGTTTTGGTGAAACCTTCTTGCAAGGACATATTTTGCTTCCACTCCTTTTCCCCACGGTCTTGAGAAGGAAGTGCCATTGTTTGCCGATGACGTCGCCAGTGTCTCTCGGTGACTCTTGGAAAATGCACGAGCACAATTAGATCTTCCCTTGTAAACATGCTAAGTGGTGAGAGGGAACGTTCTTCGGGATTTGGAAGTACGTGTCCAGGAGATTGCTAGATAAACAGGTGATCGATATTTAAAGGATTACGGTATCTACACTGGTAACTGCTAAACCGCTAATTTCATGCACTTCCATTAGGAGTTGTGGGTAGTGCTGGCAAACAAAGGGTTGAACGTTCTTTGTGCTCCACTTTGTTGGGAGAAGAAGGAAAGAAAGATGAAGGAAGAAATGCCAAACACTGCTCTTCATTTGGAAGTATTAGAAAACCGCACTTTTTAAAATTGGCCTGTTCTTACCCCTATGGTCTAACAGTGCTTATATTGAGTCTTGATGTTGTTAATATGAGAAATAAATTGGGGTGAAATAATGCGACATCTTCTATGCATCAACCCAATAGTTAAGGAAGTTCCGACTTTCCTAAATGAAATTTGTTCCAGTATTAAGAATGGAAAACTAGAGTGGTACGAGAGCGACAATTTTGAAAACATATATTCGTGATATATTCGTGATATATTCCGCACTATTCAGAAGAGGAAAATACGCCACCGTCCTACATTTCCTGCACGAAAATGTAGGACGGTGTAACTTACCCAGAGGAGTGAAGCTTGGAATAATCCAGGTGAACTATTAAATTCCAGCCACTGCTTTAAACATTAAGCTTCAAATTATGGTGCCAAACTATGGTATTATTGTGGATTAAAGACCCTTACCTTGATTGAAGAAACACGCTATACTGGTTGCGTTCCTGCGTATATATAGACCCTATACTTGCTTTGAGGCGGAAACTGCTTGAGTCTCTAAGTGATTTTTTGCAGAAAAGCTGTCAGTGCGTTAAACACGATAAAATGTTGAAAGCAAAAATAGAAATGCAGCCTAAACGATAAGGATAAGTGGTAGTGGTTGGCAAAGATTACGGTAGGCGACCGTGATGAACATCACAACATTACAAGTAGTAGCATGTAACGCTCAGCAGCGGGGGACTTAAGTGCCGGAAATACAATATCCGGATTTGGCAAAAAAGGATTTACATAATTCATTACGCTTTTACGCACCGCTTGAGGAATGAAAGGTCGATTTTAGGGAGATTTTAGGGAGATTCTACATTGGGGTCATAATGAATTACAGAGAAGAGGCACACTTTCCACCAGTTGCCTATGTGTTGAAGTGTGCGAGTGTACGAGGGCTATTTGTGGTCCCATCAAGACCCAAGTATGGAACATTTAGTCCAAAGGCTCATACAAACAGCCTACACAACCCGAGAGCACAACAATATGCATTTCTAAGTCCGTCGATTCAGGAAACTAACCTTTCTGTCACTCTGTACAACTGCTCGACAAAGAGTAGAGAAAGAGTTAACAGCAGGGAACGGCGATAAATAAGAGACCGCAAGGGAGATCTTTGGAATGATTAGGCTTCGGTCTAGCATAAATCTTGCGGTGCCACAAAGCACAACCGCACAATTGCACTCGAGGGCACTCTCTCCTTTGGTGGCCTCCTTTTTCACACCAAGCAGGGCGTGCAGCTCCCACGACCCTTAGCTTGCAAGAAAATTTGGAGATAAGTGGAAAGCTTCCATCAAAAAGATCCGTTTTTGGCAGAAAATATGGTTTTGGACTAGAGATCCCGACTCGGTCCCGAAACGACCTGGCTCGCGGCTCCACTTTTGAGTTGACTTTCTCGACTTTCGAGTCGAGTCAGGATCGGTGTTTTGGACTAACTTGAAAGCACTGAGATTACTGTTTAAGTCCGGAATATTTTCGATTGCCGTCAGATGACTGTGGGATAGATTCCATCAGTTCTAAAGATATGATTTTAGGGATAGAATACGACGACGGAAACTTCCAATAGGCCGTTAGATCTTTTTTTGACCGGACTTAGAGATTGTCTGTAGGCAAGTAACCTAAACACACACATACCCTTGGCTCAAATGTTGGGATTTCTGCGTACATTATGCTCTCCAGGATAGCAACTTTGGTGACAGTTCTGAGGCCAGAATAGTCCAGAAAACCGTAAGGTCTTTAATCTCCAGATTACAACCTTGAAGGGAACCATAAGCACAGCCGTCCTCCTCCAAACCAGTTTCTTTTTAAAAACCACCCTGTTTCCAAACACAACAGCCCGCCTCCACCGAAAAATGTCACGCATCCTATTTTCAGGCGCCGTTCCAAAATTAACACTTCTGGCGGCGCCTACTCCGTCGGGCACGTCAGCAAACACCTTCGGCGCATCAGAAATCCTGCCAAACACGAAGTTTTCGCGCAGGAAACGGGCGGAAGTCACGTGCTTTCCGGAACGAAGTGTTTCCTAATATACACCTCCCGACGGAGGTGGTCCAAACCGTTGTGGCTTAGGCGCCATTCCCGGCTATAATCGACGATCAGCTCTCGGGAGGTTGACAAACACTCCACGGCTACCTGACGGTCCTTTCTCGGCACAACACACTTAACCATGCATGGAGTCGGGCTGTGCCATGGGACCGGGCCAAATCGCGGCGAGAGCCAGTCGAGCACATAGGTCACTTTCAGGAAACTCCGCAGAACCGCCGACAAACGATAAAACAAAACAATTGGCGCGACGGCGAATTTCACAAATGAATTCGCTCAATTGCCCCCGGGCGACAAACAACCGCGTCCTGGAGGGAAAAGTGCCTTTCTGGGGACGTTTTTCTTGAGGGCAATGATGCCTGTTACCCGGTTTATTACCCACCTGGATTTATGGCGTCGCCGAGACAAACATGTGAAGTGCTGCTGCCGGAGACGCGGAAATCGAATGCGCAGGGTAAACAGAGACGCGGAGCTACAATTACGGCCGATAAATTGGCCCAGGATGCGAGTTGCCGAGGGCGAAGATCGACATGCTGGGATATAGGCCTATAGACCTGGATTAGGGTTGGCCTTCTTCAAGCTTAGATTGGCGAGTCGAGACAAATTGATACTTTCTGTAATACTGTGTCCAAGTTCATGTAACGAGACTAGACAGACGTCATTGGAGACGGAACTAGTGGTTGAGACCTAATTATAGACGGATAAGGTTGTAAGGTTAACAGGAGTCGCATGAGATAGCATTTTGACAGATCTATTTTCGCAGATAGCAGAAGCTGTTGGCAAGAAGGAGCAGTAATGTACCCAGGAAAGAAGAAAGATTGATCGCTGAGAGTGAGTGGTGGTAATTATCTTTTCGCAAAGAAGTATGTTGGTCAAAAAATCTTTGCGTGAAGGAGGCCTCGTAGAAACGCGCTGTTTTGGATGCAGAAACTTTTTGTTTAGCATCAGAATCAGCAATCGCTCGGAACAGTTGCCAGACAAATAAGAACGTTGGGGGTCTTAGGATCCTCCAGGTCAAGCACAGAGCAAAAAACACTTGTTCAAAAGTCGATTTCCATGTTGTCCCTCTTGGTTTCCAATCTTCACCTCCAGTTCGCTTGCAGCTGCACTCAACTCTCTGCAAACTTATCAGTTGGAGACACATGCGGAAGACGCACTTCCTGGTCCATTTTCTCTGCGATAGGTCCGTAATCGCGTGTTCTGTTACCCGTCCATGTGACCTTTGCCTCTGTTCTTTGGATAGGCGCATTTAGATCGACCAAATGAGGGCGCGAAGAAGAATACCATTACTTACAATTTAATGCCGTTGTTGAAACAGAAATGAGATGAATGGTGCATGGTAGTTCCATGTTATCAAGTCCCAAAACACCAAATTTAGGTGATACACAATCTTTGTTCCCCTATGTTCCTAAATAAGGCGTTTTTCGTAAGAACGTAAGCAATGTTCTTCTTCTCACGTTTCTTCACTAAGCACCATTCGAACGTGCCCCTTCGGCACCTGTTGTGTCACTCGACGCGCCCAACCACAGAGACGGTGATAGTTTGTGTCCAGCGTTGCATCGCCTTCCCTCGGTTATCAGTGCGACAGAGCCGGACCCACTCATTTCAACGTTTTTCGTCCCTTAACGGGGCTCACACTGATCACCGCCTGCCGATAACAGTCGTCGAAATAGCTCGGAGCCTCTCGGCGACCTTTGCCCCGTCGACCCCATAAAGTGAAAAGACTCCAGTTAGCTCTTCGCTCCATTAACAGTTCTGTCGCTGCTTCTGGTTATCGGCGACTGCCCTTCGCTGCTTCATGGTGTTTTCCCAGTGACTTATTGATTAGCACGAAGAATGTGACAAGGTGGAAATCGATCTAATCACCCCTTCATATTATAATTTCTCAGCAGACGGTTTTAATGCGATTTTCCATAACCGGAGTATTTGTATCCTGTTGCATTTGCTGTCCCTTTTTACGTATCTGACAGATCCAATTATCAAAACATGAATAACCCACATTTAGCCCATTGGAATTACTACGCCGTTTCTCGTCCAGATTATTCATACTTAACTTTCCTTGCACCGTTTTTTTACCTTATTGCGCCTTATTTGTGGACTGTTCCATTGGCCCTATGTAGACTCGCCTTATATTCATCTACATCTTTGAAGGATTTATGCATCGCTTGTTGCAATAAAGACATACAGATTGAAGACAAGTTGTGCCTGTTTTTTGTTTTTATTTTCTTTGTTTTTTTTTGTTTGTACATGCTTTTAACAGAACTTCCGTGTGTTGCAATAACCGATGCTTTACCGACCATTAAGATGTGACACCCGCGCCGTTGCGACCTTTCCGAACTCTGTATCCTGTACTTTGTGCTCCACTGATGATCGCACTCTGCACCCGTCGCGTCATTCCCGTTTAGGACGTGAAACATTGGTTCCTCGACCACTTTCTATTGACTCCACAGCCATAAAATCGCTGTCCTGGTTGCGGTTAACCCACATTCGCGTTTTTTCCACGCTGTGTATCGTTTTATCGTGTCACTTTGATTGTCAAGTTCGTGTGAACTTTGATCAGCACCTCTCCGCCTCGCACGCGGCGTCCTATCGATCGATTGTGGACCGACACATACTTAACGATAGTTCTTGACGACTCCCGTTTCAGAGTAGCAGCAATGAGCGTCTTCGCCCCTCTGAATGTCCCACTCCACAGGCGACTGGAGACCCTCTCCGTCCTCTTCTTCGTGTTCATGTTTTTCGGAATGATCTTCGTCTCCGTGATCATCCCGATCTATCTCGTGTTTTTCACGTCCTACTGGTAAGTCGGTCGAAAGAAACTCGAACGCCCTTTAGGTGACATAAGGATAGCAATTTTGGATTCCGCCTTATCTTAGGGGGGGGGGAAGTTTTGCTTTCAATTAAGGGTACTCTGACTTACTGAAGTGTAAGCTCATATTGTCGAGCGAAAAGGCGCCAAGACCAGTGAATTCCCCTTACAATAATGCGCTAAGAAAGCCAGTATGATTCTCATTAAAAGCCACTGTCATGTGGTAATACGGCTTATGTGCACAATGCGATTCGCGATACACCTGCCCCCATCTGACATTCCTCTGACCCTTGGAATCCTTTCCTTTCAGGTGGATCGTATGTCTCTACGCCGTTTGGTACTACTATGACCGTGAAACCCCCTCGAAAGGCTCGCGTCCTTACCACTGGTTCCGGAACTTATCCGTCTGGAAACGAGGAGCGCAGTACTTTCCCGTGAAACTGGAGAAGACGGCCGAGCTCTCGCCTGAGCACAACTACATCGTCGGTTCGCATCCCCATGGCATCATGAGCCTCGGAATTATCCTCTCCTGGGCGACGGAAGGAACCGGCTTCCGGGACATTTTCCCCGGAATCCACAGACGATGCGCTACTCTGGACATTAACCTTCTGCTTCCTCTTAGAAGAGAACTTTCCATGTGGATGGGTACGTCCGAGATGTTAAGTGCGCACTAAACAAGCCTTTTTCAGGATTCGTTCCCGCCGACAAGGAAGCCATCACCTACAATCTAATTGGGGAGAAGAAGGGAAATGCCGTCGCCATCGTGCTCGGAGGCGCGGAGGAGGCTCTCGACGCGACCCCTGAGAACTTCGACCTGACCTTGAAGTCGAGGAAGGGATTCGTAAAGATCGCCCTGAGAACCGGGTAAGTCAAAGAAGCAGCAAGCAGCATATCTGATGTCATTCATCCCTTTAGATCCCACCTAGTCCCCCTTTACAACTTCGGAGAGAACTCCCTGTTCACTCAAGTCAGGAACGAGCGCGGCACCATCGTGCGCATGATCCAGAGCGGATTCAAGAAGGTCTGTGGCTTCAGTCCGCCCATCTTCCATGGACGCGGCATCTTCAACTACTACTTTGGCTTCCTACCCTACAGAGTGCCAATCACCACTGTTGGTGAGTGATCGCTATGAAACATAAGAGGCTCACTGGACACCTATTTTAGTCGGTGCGCCAATTCCAGTTGAGAAGGTAGAGGAGCCGACGAAGGAACAAGTGAACGAGCTGCACAAGAAGTACTGTGATGCATTGATCAAGCTCTTTGACGAACACAAGACGAAACATGGCATCAGCGCCGACACGAAGCTGAACATTGTGTGACGGGTGTGGTTCTTACAGTTATTTGAAAAGAAAACAATAAAATACCGTGGTATGGATATGACATGGGGTACGATCGAGTGAGAGAGGTGGCTAGGACGTAAAAGGTTAGGTGAAGTAGATCCATGCAGCACGCCGTACATGAAACATATGTACAAAGTGACTGTTAGATCCAGTGCTGTTTGACGCGTTTCCTAATCGATGACACTGTGATGAGCTTGATGCGATAAGAACCGGCTTGCCTTAATCTCCGAATCTTTCTTAAGATTTTGTTCTATTGATCCGTTATGCCTGATTTGGCACTACCTTTGATCCACTCTTTAGAAGGTCTATTGAGATGAAGCAGCCTTTGATATCTCTATGCGTACTTGATATAAGGCAAATGGCACTGGATAGAAGCTTCTAAAGGCCGCATTCCAACGAAGAGCACTTGCGTAAAAGATATGGCCATGTGAGTCTCCCCATGGGTATGCCTAACGTGTATGCTTGATCCTCCTTGTTATTGTAAACAACATTTAGATTGGTCTTCAGAAACATTCGCCCTTTAAGTTATCCACCTTAATGTTATTAGGAAGCTTCACCTCAGCAACACAGCCATATCACTCTGCCTCCAAACATGAACAGTTCGACGGCGTTCGTCTACGGCTCTGAACTCCGCGGCAACGGAAATGCAACCACCACAGATGTGACCGTTGGAATCACCTTGTTTTCGGTAAGTGGTTCCTATTAAGGCACATTAACAGGTTGTTCTGTTCAGGTAGCTTTCGTTGCCGTCATCCTAGGTGCTGTCAACCTTTACTTCCTGAAGAAGGTGAAGATGTTTCATAATCCGTTTGGATGGTTCTGGGCAAGTCGCACTGTTGGCGAGATGTTGACCGAGGTAGTGCACCTACTCTACAATGGCCCAGTCACCATTCTGTAAGTGGACTGCCACTTTGAAGCCAATAACTCATTGCAGCCAACTCCAAAGTATCAACATATGGCAAGGTATTACCCCCTACATCGTTCTCTTCATTGGTTCCGTCAGCGCATGCCAGATGCACACCGTCATAGCGGTCAATCGCTGCATCGCCATATACAGTCCTCTCCGCTACGGCCAAGTGTTCTCGAAAAGAGTCAGCTATGCGGTAATTGCGTTCTCATGGATCGGATGCGTCTTCATAGCTCCGTGGTTCTTCGGTAGGTGTTTGATATCATTGACATTTGGACTTAAAGCTCTACCTTAGTTAAAAGCACCAAAAAAACGTAAGAATGTAAAAAATGTGTTTAACAAGTGCTTTCTTTAGTTTCTTACTTTGATATGTGCTCTACTTTAGTTAAAAAACACTGTTTACAATAATATCAGAAATATCAGTAAAATGTAAGAATGAAAGGAAGGCAAAAAAATCTGGAGGTACGGGGGTTTGAACCCCGGACTTCTCACATGCGAAGCGAGCGCTCTACCACTGAGCTATACCCCCGGCGAGGACATCGGCGCAACGCATTCATGTATTGCGGCATAGCGCGGTCGTGATGTGACGCGACTGTTGTTTTGCACTTTGCTTCCGACCGAAGAGCATTTGATGTTAAGTGCGACAAAAGAATTCGGTACATTGCACCTTTACTCAGGAACTTTTGACGACTTTTGAAAATATCTGTGTTCTCGTAATTCCCAGATACTCAGGAGTGTTGAAAATTGTTGTTTTCTTGGGCAACTCAACTAACCGAACGGTTTTTTCACTGAATTTTTCCATTACTTTTCGCGTTTTTTTTCACCTAGGCTACAAGAGCCGCTGTAGTTCTATAGGAAACAGGAAAAAACGAGAACATGAGAAAAGAAAAAGTTTCCAAAAAAACCGTTCGGTTAGTCGATTTGTCCATCTCTATCTAAGATCATTACTGCACGTGTCCAAATAAAACATTTGAGAAAACAAAGTCTTGAACGTTTGATCAAATATATTTCAGTGTTTCCGTGCAACCTAGTCGGTTACAATCCGCAGTTCTACTCCTACATCTTCATCAAATGCTACGCTGGTCAAGAAAGACAATTCTCTTACGTGGGAACAGCTGTGAACTTCTTCTGTTTCTTCATCTGTTCATCTACCGTACTCGTCGACATATCCACGCTTTCACGGATCATCTACGTCCAAAAGGTAGCATTGTCCCGTGTTTCTTGAATGAACACAAAGACTGAATAGATCCTAAAAAGTCCACAAACCGACAAAAACTTCCAGCGAAACATACGCTTCTTCAAACAGGTTGTTCTTAGGTCTTACAATGAATTTTAGGACAATTATCTCTTTAGAGCGCCTTCCAAAACGTGGTGATGCTGATGTCGGTCAGCACGTTCGTATACCAAAACTATCAGAACCCTCCGAAGGGGAAGACCATCGATATCGTCCAAATACTCAGCATAATGACTTCGCACATCGCTAATCCGTTAGGAAGCAGAACGCCGAGTAGAAATGAAATCTTCTTTTAGGTTGTCTTTGATTCTCTTCAATCCAGAAGTACGCGGAAGGATCGGTCGATCAATCGGTACTACTGTAGTCAGCAGTACTCACGGACGGCAGGTTGTCTCCTTAAAACAGTGAGGTGACAGTGGAACGCCTGGCTTGATTCACGTGGTGAAGAAGCTCCGACTTATAGTTTTCTTTTGTTTAAACGATTGAAAGTGTGGTCAAAACGCTTATGTGTGTGTTCTCCACACCATTGCAGATTAAAGAACCTCCAGTGATCACCCTACAGCAGATGGGCTCTTTGGGTGATCACTGGAGGTTGTTTCATCGACCCCGTGACAGAGTATCATAGTAGACTATGCCGAGGTCAAAGTAACACGAGCAGTTCCGTTGTCTTATCAGTAAATCGTGGGACCAAAGGGCGCACCGCGGCGGCTGGGAGGTCTATTGAAGTTACAACGACAAAGCGCATGACAAGCATCACAATGCTTACAATGAGCGTTTCCTACATTTGAAAAGGGAGAAGAGTCAACAGCGATTCCGAAAGACCTCAAATAATGGCCGTGACAGTTATGTGTCGTGGAGCCACAGTAATCCACAGTTCTCAAGTGTTATGTACAGTGCCGGTCAAAACTTTAGGACACCCCCCCCCCCCCTCATCGTCAGTTTCAGCAACTTTCCGATCGTTTTGGGGAAAACGACCGATACCACGTTAAAGAGCATGGCAAAAAACATATAATCGATTGCGAAACAAAAAGTAGAGAGATAAAAAAGTTAACCATAGAGCCCCGAGAAGTCCAGAGATGTTGTCTGCCGTGGGTCAAAACTTTAGGACACCCTCTGCAAAGCCCTGCAAAAGCCTGCAAATCACCGTCATTTGAGTGGTTTACACCACAGTGATCGGTTGATTTATGCTAATTGGCTTTTTTGCAGGGGATATGCCCAAAGGAATCTCAAGTGCAGCGAGAGTACGATCAAAAGGGCCTTGTACGAAAATCCGAACATTATTCGCTCTCGGATGAAACCCGTACCTCGTTTGAAGGATTCGCACAAGAAAAGGCGCTTAGAATTTGCCAGAAACAACATGACGACTGACTGGTCCAAGGTGATTGGCGTGATGTTTATGAATAACTTTACATTCTTCGCGTTAGGTCATCTTTTCGGATGAAAAGAAGTTCAACCTCGATGGCCCCGACGGATTGACCCATTATTGGCGTGATTTGAGGAAAGAAGAACGCGTTTTCTCGAGACGGAATTTTGGTGGGGGAAGCGTAATGGTTTGGGCAGCTTTCTCTTCAAAAGGGCAGCTGGAGATCGCGTTCGTGTCGTCCCGGATGAACTCTGAAGAGTACCAGCAAGTACTTCAATACCATCTCCTAACCTTTATGCGTCGATTCCGCCGTATCCGGTTCACTTATCAACAGGACAACGCCTCTATCCATGTCAGCCGCTCAACCTTGGGCTGGATGGAAAGCAAAAACATCAACTCTATGGATTGGCCAGCCTGCTCTCCGGACTTGAATCCGATGGAGAACCTTTGGGGACTTTTGGTCCGTCGTGTTTACGCTCAAGGACGACAGTTTGGAACTGTACAAGATCTCAAAAACGCAATTTTGTTCGAATGGGATCAGATACAACAACAAACTCTTGAATCACTCATCACAAGCATGCCTTCAAGAATATTCGACGTTATTCGCCTTTCTGGCGCTCAGACAAAGTATTAGTAATGTTTTTGTAGTATAAAATTAATTAATTGTTGGTTGTTCAGAGGGTGTCCTAAAGTTTTGACCCACGTGAGACTGGACCTCTGGACTTCTCGGGGCTCTATGGTTAACTTTTTTATCTCTCTACTTTTTGTTTCGCAATCCATTATATGTTCTTTGCCATGCTCTTTAACGTGGTATCGGTCGTTTTCCCCAAAACGATCGGAAAGTTGCTGAAACTGACGATGAGGGGGGTGTCCTAAAGTTTTGACCGGCACTGTAGATGCATACATAACAGCATGCTTAAGCCCGTACGACTGGAGTGTTCAACTAACATTACTTCTGCATGGGAAATATTTATTCTGTTTGGTGCAAATGAAATGGCCGCTTTTCTCAAGCAATTTTTTGGCAAATATGTATTCCTAGGATACAACACAAACACCATTAGACTATGCAAGTTTTTCTTAATGTGTGGCCCAACGGTGGATCCCACGCTCTTATTAGTTTAGATCATTAGATCCCACAATTAGTTTCTATCGATAAACACCGTAACAATATACGACATTCAAAAAGCAAGCATTTTATTTGCACCAACCCAATATTTTCAACCAACACCACAACACATTTACCGCAAACTCTGTTGCAAAAGGAATTATTAGGAGAAGCTCCCGATTTAATGACGACCCTTCTTTCCTTCCTTTGACTTATCATCACGGTGGCCATGCGACTTGTCATCTTCGTCACTTCCGCGAGACTTGCCACCTTTACGACTATTTGACTCATCGTCATCACGACTTTTACGTGACTCATCAGGACTTCCATGCGACTTATCATGATCGCCACTCGATTTATTATCCTCGTGAGAACCGCTGTTGTCCTCGTCGTCGTCGTCGCAATCGCAGTCACAACAGCACCGACATACGCACGGTTCGATGCGGATGCACTCTCCATGGACGCACTTGAATCCTGCAGCGCAGCGAACGTTGCAGCCTGAAAATAGTGTTCTTCAACAGACTCGATCCAACGTGATACAGGAATGGGACGGAGGAATGACTTTTGTCGTTGGATGCGGCGCTTTTGTTGTTGGATGCATTGTGGTGTGAGGTTTTGTGGTGCTTTCTATGTGCATCTTTGTTGTGTGTCGTTCTGTGGTTGGTTTCTTTGTGGTTGGTGGCGGTGGTTGACCCCATGAAGACACAGTAGTAAGATGAAACAGGACCAAGACCTGAAATACTTCCTTAATTGGCAAGCAGCTTCTTCCTATCTTACCAAGCCCAGGTGAGCCCACATAGTCGGTTGACAGAACGATGCTCCTTTGAGCGTGAGCTCTGCTTTTATATGCAGGGCACAGATTAGGGAGCTCACTGGCGACTTTCGCTCCCTGTAGCAAGATTTCCGAGCGTAATTCGCAGATTCAGTGTACAAGCGTCCTTGTTGTTGGATCGTTACGACAAAGGACGAGCTATAGCGACATCGTAAACAGATCCTAATGCTCTACGCACTTATCAGCCTACTTTTGCAGGTCCCTGTCGCAATATTTGTGAGCAGAACATAGAACTCTGATGCGCGTAGCAAAATCTCTTTTGTTCCGTGGGCATTTTAAATCGCTTGTTGTGATTGTGTGCGTCCAATGTACAGATTGTAAGTACTGAACAACAAGGCACTGATATCTCTTTTTCCTGCTCTCGTAAGCTTCATTTTGCAACAAATCGCACATTTCTACAAAATCTAGAGTGACACAAGCCATGTCATCATCAGCAGCTTTATAATACATACTGTAAGGTAACAGAGATTTCTCCTTCACCGATTAGAGCGATTAGAAGTTACAGGTCGCTCAATGAAGTTTCATGGAAAGTACTATATATGTACTAGGCCTATTTAAAGGCACTATATACTCCCCGAAATTGAAACTTTGTACGGGGTGTTGCCAAAGGGATGTTATTTGTCCGCTAATTAAATTCTATGGAAATTTAATCAGAATTACACCAACGTGGTCATGGGCGGCAGCATTTGACCGTTTGCAATTGAAAACGCAAACTTTCTGTTCCACGGACTAACATGTTGTTCATAGAAGCCCGGCTCTTTTCCATATCGTTCATGACAGCATGCTTACCGCGACAATAAACAACTCCGCGATAATCTGTTTTGACAAATGTCAAACGTCGGTTTTCAGAACATTCCCATCATTTCTTATTCATATTATGTGTTTCGCTTTTTCATGTAATCAAACGACTTCACCTTTGCGTTCTTGTCGCTCGTTTTCATAAAAACCCTTGGAATTGTCATTACATACGTTAGAGTTGGAAAGTTCATGTGAAGAAGGACTACTAGGCACAGTGGGAACTCCTCCTTTACTCTTTTCTCTTCACATGTCTTCCTCTGTGCTGTTCGACGAGGTCTTCAACCGACTTCTCGATGTGGCCGCGCTCATCCACTTCCCTCTGAAGCTCTTGACCATGTACGTGGTCTACCGTCATTCTCCTGCAGAGATGGGTGCCATGCCCGCTTTCCTCCTGAACATCATGTTCTGGAACTTGTTGGCGAACGTCTTTGGACTCTTTCTGCACATTGATCCACAGTTTCCTGCCCAGTGTTATCGCGGTGATGGGCCGATAACCTTCTTCACTAAATCAGAGCTTGTGTACCACGTGTTCTTCTGCGGTACATTCGTGTGTATCATGAATTGCGGCCTGGCCCTGGGCTTCGCTTTTCCCTACCGTTACCTTATCTTTGTGGACCCTGAAACGGTCAACAAGATCAAGTGGAGGAAAGGAATTGGTCTCTGTATTTTGCTGCATGTCATCTATACCATAACCTTCGTCTACAACTACTCCAATTCGGTCCTCTCCTACGACGACTACCCATGGAAGGACGAGCTGCCTTCCAAGGATCGCGTATTCTGCTACTGGCCCTATGGATGGCGAAAGAACATGATTCAAGTCGCCTTCTTCATATTGACTACCCTCTCCGTAACCATTATTACTGTCTTCTCGTTTCTTCTCCGGCGGTCACTCGTCCAGATGAAGCACATCCTAAGCGAGGAAACCCTTCAAGTGCATCGGAAGTTCCTGTGGTATCTCATGATTATCACGGGAGTGCCTCTTGTCTTTGGAGGAATCCCTGTCCTGATCGGCAACACATGCGCTCTGTTCCCTCACATTTCCAACTGTCGCCAAGCCACCATGGTGTGCACTTTGATTCTCTATAACCACGGAGCGCTCTATTCCATTGTGTCGATTGTGACTTTTGGTCCTTACCGATCTGCAGTGCGTCGGATCGTAAAAAGGTTCTTTAGATTGTTCCAGAAAAATGCTGTCGGTGCACACTTGTTTGTAGCTAGATGAATAAATAACAAAAAAATGAAAAAAACTATAAGGGGGTAAGGTGCAGTAAAAAGGTTCGGACTATGAAGTAAAACAATTGAAGGTGACCTTACAGATTCCCACAGCAATTGTATATCGGCATGTGAGACACATGTGCAAAGATCATGAGAGCATAGATCAAATTCCCTTGTAGATGTGGTCGCTTTATCCTTGGTGAAAAAAAGACTTTAAGTTGAATCCTCTCACGTCCGTTCGTACCTATGCATTTGCTGATGTTAAAGGATCTTAAGGGGATTAAAGGGCCCCGTTTTATTTCAAGTATACATTTGTATTGCTAGCAATACCCAGGCTTTATATTTAAACCCAGTTATTCTAAGATTGTACGTAGTCCCGGTCCCCACGGTTTTTTGTCACACAAATTCTACAAATCCTCATGACTTATGGCTTTCATAATAGCTGATACATAAGATGATGCGCTCAACGAGTTCTATGGACAACAAAGATTGTAACCTGCACTCTTCGATGTGGGTAATTAACCGATAATCGTTGTTATCGTTCAAGTCTCCAAAGAGTCGAGGTGCACACATGTGCTATTCTTAGGACAATTACACGATGACTTGTTTTCACTTTGAAAATAAATGTCGAAGCTTTTAATGTAACTTTTCCCATGGCCTATTCATAATATGTCCAAGCCTCAAGCTGGTCACATTGTAAACGTGTTGTGATCGCTCATAAAAGTACATAAGAATACCGTCATGTTTAGCAGGAGACACACTGGGAAATGCCTTTGCGAAGTGCATAGCTCGACGTCTTTGAATTTGTAGGCTCAGTATCCCTTTTTGCGTTTCCCATGTCTCCTTCTCCAGCCTTTGACGAAGTGTTCAACCGACTTCTGGATGTGGCCGCGCTTGTCCACTTTCCCTTAAAGCTGACAACGATGTACGTAGTGTACCGCCATTCTCCTGCAGAGATGGGCGCCATGCCCGCTTTCCTTCTGAACATCATGTTCTGGAACCTGCTGGCGAACGTCTTTGGACTCTTTCTGCACATTGATCCACAGTTCCCGGCTTTGTGTTTTCGCGGCGATGGACCGATCAACTTCCTCACAAAATCTGAGTTTATCTACCACGTGTTCTGTTCAGGAACCTTTGCTTGCATAATGAACTGTGGCCTAGCCCTAGGATTCGCTTTTCCTTACCGCTATCTTATCTTTGTACATCCCGACTTTGTCAGCAAGATCAGATGGAAGTGGGGAATCTGCCTGTGCGGTTCACTACATGTCATCTACAGTGTAACCTTTGTATACACCTACAAAATCTCCGTCTTGCCCTATAAAAACTACCCATGGAAAGAAGAACTTCTAAGCGAACTGCTTCCCAAAGATGGCGTCATTTGCTACTGGCCCTATGGATGGCGAAAGACCATAATTCAGGCAGTCTTCTTCACCTTGACTTCAATTTCGGTCTCCATTATCACTACCTTCTCCTTTATGCTCCGACGCGCGCTCGTCCAGATGAAGCACATCCTAAGTGAGCAAACCCTTCAAGTGCATCGGAAGTTCCTCTTCTACTTGATGATTATCACGGGAGTGCCTCTTGTCTTTGGAGGAATCCCGGTCTTAATCAGCAACACATGCGCTCTGTTCCCTCACATTTCCAACTGTCGCCAAGCCACAATGGTGTGCACTTTGATTCTCTATAACCACGGAGCGCTCTATTCCATTGTGTCGATTGTGACTTTTGGTCCTTACCGATCTGCAGTGCGTCGGATTGTGAGAAAGCCTTTCCGACTGTTTAGAAACAATGCCGTCGGTGCGAACTTGTTTATAGCTAGATAAATAGAAAGACATGTGCTGCCGCCATGCAAAAGGCGAGAGTTCAATTGACTGAAGAAATTACTGCCGACCTTACAGGTTTTGCAGACGTACCACAATCAAATAAAACTTGTTTTTAATAAATCGTTGTTTTCGCAATTGGTCCTAAAGTGCTCATTTGGAAATTCTTGCTTGAATTGAACTACGAAACACCATCAGGGCCTGATGCACCATAAAGGCATAAAGACCTGGTGGGCAGAACAGTAACACACAACGTCCAAATATACGATGAAAACACAAAAAAACGGTACGAAAGAAATACAACAAATACATCTTTCGGTCTGCTATTGTTATCATCAAATTGGGGCATCCGATAGATTGTCTTGTCGCGTCTCTAAAACAAAAACGCCAATTTCAATTTAGCCTCCATTGCGATTGGTCAGTTTGGAAGATTCTCACCGTCTCCACATTATGTTTTGCTTCTTAAATTCCGTACTTGATATTGCATTCTTTGTCGATCGTTTATGAAAAGATTTTCCTGTATAGCAAATGCGAAGTGCAAGGTCCGCCCTCATCCAAGGATTTCACAGTTTTTACTCACTTTACTCACCTTTTGGCAGCCTTCATGTTTTCTTCAGCGGCGCTGGATGAAGTTTACAACCGACTGCTCGATGTGGCCGCGCTTGTCCACTTCCCCTTGAAACTGACAACGATGTATGTAGTGTACCGCTACTCTCCGAAGACTATGGGCGCCATGCCCGCCTTCCTTCTGAACATCATGTTCTGGAACCTGCTGGCGAACGTCTTTGGACTATTCATGCACATTGACCCAAAGTTTCCGGCCCAATGCTACCGCGGAGATGGGCCAATCAACTTCCTCACTAAATCCGAGTTTGTGTACCACGTGTTCTTCTCAGGAACCTTCGTTTGTGTTATGAACTGTGGCCTAGCTTTAGGATTCGCATTTCCTTATCGCTACTTTGTTTTCGTCTACCCCGACGTGATCCAGAAGATCAAGTGGAAGTGGGGAATATGTCTCTGCTCCTTACTTCATGTGATCTATACTGTAATATTTGTATTTAACTACAAAAACTCCGTCCTGCCCTACGAGGACTACCCTTGGGAGGACGAGCTGCCACCAAAGGATGGAGTGTTCTGCTACTGGCCCTACGGATGGCGGAAGACCACGATTCAGGCAGTCTTCTTCGCCTTGACCTCCATTTCGGTCTCCAATATTACTATGTTCTCCTTTCTCCTCCGCCGGGCCCTCGTCCAGATGAAGCACATCTTGAACAAGCAAACTCTGGAACTTCACCGGAAGTTCCTCTGGTATCTCATGGTGGTCACGGGAGTACCTTTGATCTTTGGCGGGATCCCCGTCTTGATCTGTAATACGTGCGCAATATTCCCACATATTTCCAACTGTCGATATGCGTCCATGGTGTGCACTTTGATTCTCTATAACCATGGAGCGTTGTACTCTATCGTGTCCATTGTTACCTTCACTCCGTACCGAGCCGCCGTGCGCCGGATTGTAAGAACGATCTTCCGGAAAAACGCTGTCGGACCTAACTTGTTTGTAGTTCGATAAATTATCGTTTATAAACTTGGACTTACTTGTCAAGCGATATCAAATGGGCATGCTGACGATAAGCTTTATCAAGTGTGATGCAAAGAAAAACAATACAATAAAAAAACCTTGCCACGGCGACAAAAATATTATGTTTTTCTGTGGTTTTCTGCAGAACACTCACATGATTGTTTTTCAGCCTAATAACCTCTCTTAACAAGCGTTACATGGAAAACCCTTTTTTTATACAATGAGTGCATGAATGTACAGACAGCAAAGCAAAAATCCATAAAAATATCTGTATTTTGACATTCTTAAGAACATTCTTAAGAATTTCCATCCATAATTCTTTCGAAGTTTCCGTCGGAAAATTCCCACGTCTATCCTCTCCGTCGGACCACTACTCACATTGTGATTGTTGGTCGCTCTTTTCGAGTTTGGTCGTAGTTGGTTACATAGTACCAACCTTTAGTCCATATAAAGTTCTGCCGTCCTATTGCCTTTTCGGAGTACATCCTCCCATGGAAGACCCCATTCCCGACGAACATCAGCATTTTCGACGTCAGACCAATACAGTTCATCTAGTCAGGTTTCCCCTGGTTTCTGCGTTGAACAACAGTGAATCAGAGCTTTGAATAACCGACAAAATGTCAGGAATCATGACCGAAATAGACGCTTTCTCTGTGGATGTTGCCGGAGTGCAAGACTGCTGTGCCAAAACATTCCCACAATTGTTTGTCTTGCCGATAAACGAGCAACAAAAACAAGGCCAACATTGTCGCGCCGTTGGTAATTATCAGGTGAGCACATACGTCAATGCACATCAGTCAACGCTGCAATATACTGAGTCGGATCACTACACCACTCATGGTGAAGCGGAAGAACGATATATTCGGCCATTGGTTTGAGGCGGAGGAATCGCTAGGTCATAGGTCACAGGTCATGTGTGTAAATAAATGAAGGCGAAGTAATGTAGCCACCATTGAGACTATTTTGTACTTTGAAAGTGTGTATATCACATTCTGTTTTGCCCCTTAAATTCACGACTACAGTGTCTTTCAAGTGTGTAGGTATTCCTATGTAGTAAATGATCCATGGATAGATATTAAAAACTTCTCCTCTTTTGAAGCATTCTATGTCCTCCTTTGTGGCGCTCGATGAAGTGTACAACCGTCTTCTCAATGTGGCCGCGCTTGTCCACTTTCCTTTAAAGCTGACAACGATGTACGTAGTGTACCGCCATTCTCCTGCAGAGATGGGCGCCATGCCCGCTTTCCTTCTGAACATCATGTTCTGGAACCTGCTGGCGAACGTCTTTGGACTCTTTCTGCACATTGATCCACAGTTTCCTGCCCAATGCTACCGTGGCGATGGACCCATAACCTTCTTCACTAAATCAGAGTTTGTGTACCACGTGTTCTTCTGCGGTACATTTGTATGTATCATGAACTGTGGCTTGGCCCTCATCTCTGCATTTCCTTACCGCTATCTTGTTTTCGTCTACCCCGAAGTGATTCAGAAGATCAAGTGGAAATGGGCAATCTCTCTGTGCTTTTTGCTTTATGTGCTTTGTACTGTAAAATTTGTATTTATCTACAAAAACTCCGTCTTGCCTTACGATAACTACCCATGGAAGGACGAGTTGCCTCCCAAGGATCGCGTATTCTGCTACTGGCCCTATGGATGGCGAAAGAACATGATTCAAGTCGCCTTCTTCATATTGACTACCCTCTCCGTTACCATAATTACCGTATTCTCGTTTCTTCTCCGGCGGTCCCTCGTCCAGATGAAGCACATCCTAAGCGCGGAAACCCTTCAAGTGCATCGGAAGTTCCTGTGGTACCTCATGATTATCACGGGAGTGCCTCTCGTCTTCGGAGGAATCCCGGTCCTGATAGGCAACACATGCGCTCTTTTCCCTCACATTTCCAACTGTCGCCAAGCCACCATGGTGTGCACTCTGATTCTCTATAACCACGGAGCGCTCTATTCCATTGTGTCGATTGTGACTTTTGGTCCTTACCGATCTGCTGTGCGTCGGATCGTAAGAAGGCTGTTCCGGAAAAATGTTGCTGCTTCAAACTTGTTTGTAGTTCGATAAATAAACGGCTTGCTTCCCGATTCTGACTTCGCTTCTTAAAGATGAGAACACAGTGATAATGTTCTTGTTAAAGAGTTACCTGCGGTGACATCTCGATATGTGTACAGATAAACATTGCAATCCCCCGAAGTACCCGACTCAGTCATTCACTGTGCGCCCTATTAGCCTTCGTTCTTAATATAGGTTCCGATATCGGAAGGATCAAATAACCTTTGAAAAGATAATAAAGGTATATAAGTTTTATCGCAGTGTATGTTCCACAGTCAACGAGCAATTAGGAATCAGTTTTTGGCATTACTTTTTTTTATTTTCGGGATCGCCGGAGGGACCACCGTTAGCGTTAGGGGCACCGTTGGGATTCCCATTTTCATCCGCGTTTTTGTCTTCGTTCCGATCAGCGCTCTCGTCCACTTCTTCATCTTACGAGAAGGCAATGACCGTAATAAAAACGACTAGGAACACGATGGCAAGTCGACACATCTCAACTCTGCAGTACATCATAGCTAACACTAACCACACAAACGCAGAGACAGATTGCTGCAAGAGAGACCAAGTGCTGAGCAAAAATGTGATTTTGACAATTTTGCTCTTTTCAGTCTTTTTATGAGCGGCAAGAGGCCGATGACGTGGGTAATAGTAGAGCTCCTTAAGTTCCATCATTTTACTGCTTTCACTTTTAAGTCTAAACTGGAAAAAAAATATATTGGAACCAACCATTCCGAATCAGTCAAACTGAAGGAGTATTGCTTCAGGCCTCCATATGAGCTCCTAATATCGGTTCCGACATCATTTAACCTCCAAATTCACAACTTTTATCGTGGCATATGTTGCACAGCTACAGAGTTTCCATTATCACCACCTTCATTTTGGGCATCGCCGGAAGGACCACCGTTACCGTTAGCGTTTGGGTCCGCGTTAGGATCAGCGTTGGGATCCGCATTTGCATCCGCGTTCGGATAGGCGTCCGACTCCACCTCTTCATCGCCAGGATCTTGCGACAAGGCAAGGACCGCAATAAAGACGACTAGGAACACAATGGTAAGCCGATGCATTCTTTCTGTGGATATGCGTGGCATGCTTCATATTTATTGCTGTGCGCTCGGAGGGATTTTGCCAGGTAATCCCCGGACCAGTTGGCGAGCGACACGTGATTTGACAGACTTTGGTGGAGAAGAGCCAAAACAACCAGTTAAGCTCAATATTGCGTAAGAAGGAAAAATTCCGTCTAGGGTTTGGCTTGATTCAACCAACACAATTGCATGCAAAAATACAGCAATCGAATGTTGTTCTTTGCCAACCAAAAGCGTTAACAGCGAGAAATGATAATTAAAGCAGCAGACGTAAACAAGATTCAAACATTCCAGTTGTTTTGGGATTATCAGGGATTATCACCTCGGAAGCTTCGTTATTTTATCTACCACGATCTTTGCTTACCACGATTTTCACATACCGTCTGATCCGAATAAACTAGTTGAGGTAGAAACAGCGAACCAACCGGACAAACAAAGAAGAAGCATCGTATGTATCTACCATATGACACAAGAAGAGTGGTATTGTCCCGTACACCTTCTACAAACCAGTGTAATACACTAGAAAACGAGGTAGGTTTGTGTGACGTCCATGGCCGCGCACAAGTGCTGACGCGCGCCGGGACTCAGATTTCATAAGTGTGCTAGAACAGCTTAAGTGTGATAACTAACCATGGTTGATCTTATCAGTGTGTTCACTCCTAGGACGATCACTTTAACTTCCCTCCGAGTGACCGTCCAATGTTCCCAATTTCCGTAATTAACCATTAACTACCGCTACTATTATTCTCGAGCCAGAACGATTGGAATCAGAGTTCTGGCAAACCAGAGCTCCTTCAAGCTCATATGGGACATCCATCTTTGGCTCCGTGACCGCACCCACCGGCGTTCCTTCAACATGGCCATCGGATTGCAGTAATATAGACATATATTTGTTTTATTTATGTCCGTCTCCATATAAAGGGCGCCATCTTCAGCCGCCTGGATGTCGAAGACCTTCACACCTTTGCTATGTCATACCTCACAATAAGGGTGAAAGAGCCTTGAGCTCGAAGGGTTGGGCTGCTGGGACACGATAAAGTAAGTTACCTCAGTTAAGACGCTTAATACATGCATGATTTAAGAGTACAAGTTCCAGAATATTGTAATGAACCAAACGAGGATAACCGAGGCCAACGGAGGACGTGGACGAAGACATTCAAGCGACCGGACGACGAAGGACAGCCAAGTACCCCTTGTGTTCTATCGTGTCATACTCATGTTCCGTGATTGTTATAGTATATATAAAAGGTTTAATTACCCACATATGTGTGGTAATTAAGCGTATTGCAAGACCCGTGTTGAAGATTTGCAAAGAATGATGCTTTGCATTAACGAAGAGAGCACAACATTTTGGGAAAAATACCCTGCGAGTTGAGGTTAAAAGCAACAGAATGAGTTTTATCGTATTACACGTTACACACTCACTTCACAATTAGACTTTTGGCTTTTGAACTTCGTCCGTGTCTCCAGAGCTGTCTTGACCGCCGTTGTTTCCGCCTTCTTCGGAGCTCGATTTTTCACCGGCTTTGGCTCCAGGACTGCCCGGATCTTTCGGGTCAGCAACACCAGCCGCGGCAGCATCCGCTGAGAAGACAGCGGCGGCGATGAGGACGAGAAGGAAGACAACAGCGAAGAGACGCATTTTGGCTGTGGATGAAAGAGTGGCGCTCCGTTTATATGGATGTGCGATTAGAGGTATTTGGCCGGTTAATCCCAGGTCGCGCGATTTAATGAACAACAGGAACGAGAATAACAGCAGTTCAGTACAACCGAGCCAAAACAACCTCCGATAATGAGGCAGCGTATTGCTCGATTTTGATCGCAAACCAGTTCCACGCGAGGCTAGGTTCACCTTACAGTATGTGGTACAAAGTAAGAGCATGTATTTTCTGTGTATGTCGCCTCCTGCATTGGAAGGCAATTTTCACGGTTTAGTTTAGGCGAGACTGCGACACTACCATGGGAACGAACCATTTTAACATTTTACAGCACAATAAATCGGACGGCGACTACCTGCAATGAAATGACTGTATGCATTTACGGGATATTTAGACCTCAGGAACTGTCGGAAGCATCAAAGCTATCTAATGATGCGGAAGTGATCGGCCACGAATCGTGGCCGAGCCTTAAGCCTGCCCAACCGAACTTCAATTACAGTGTGTTACACCTCTGCATCTTACTGATTCAAAGATGCATGGATTTTTTATGTAAGGTTAACCATGCATTCCGTTTCCCTAAAACTTTTCCGCTATGTCGACTTCTTTGATTGACTGGTCACTAACCACGGATTGTGCACTCAAAAGGTGCATTAATTAGAGCGTGTGTTTTTATATGTTCATCTGTTTGTTTTATCTGTCTATAGCGTGTATTTTCTGTTTTATCTGTCTATAGCGTGTATTTAGTTACTGTCCTGTCTCCATAACCTCCGGGAATATTACACATAACCGGAGCAATCAAAGGCGTTTTTCTGGACTAAATGATTATCCAGTACTATCAATACTGCTATAATTCTATAGAGAATTAATCCTCTTCGAAGAACTGAGATCTTCATTTACCTAGGAGCTTCAGCAACGTGTATCACAGCACCATGCCTATTTTATGCTGTACTGTTTGTTACATGATTACCAACATTGCGAACGTTTTATTCCAATCAGAATGCATTTTATTGTAGGATATCCACAGTCACTTGACATTTAAGGAGTCGGGTTCTGAACAGCAGCAGGATCACTTCCAGGGTCAGCAGGGTTAGGATTAGGACCGCCATCGGGACCGTCCTCCGTCGTTACCCATTTTCTGGCTGGGTTTAGTCCTTGGTTCGGCGGTCCGTTCGCATCGGCAGGAGGTGCGGCAGGATCTTGTGAGAATACGGTTGCTACGATGAGAACGAGAAGGAATACAATAGCGGAGAGACGCATTTTGGGTGTCGGCCGGTGTGCGGTTCCCAATATATATGGATGCTCTCCGGAAGGATGTTTCTGGTTAATCCGACGAGTTGATGGACGTCAGCGGTAGGCGTCCATTATCCGGTCGGAACCACCGAAAACAGTGCTTGTTATGTGGTGTTAGTCGTAGCGAGAAGGCTTCCGACAGCCGGGAAGAGGTAATAACTAAAGTTTTGAATATGTGGGGAAAAGATGAAGAGGCCAAACCTACCGGTAAAAGCAGCTGAGAAACTCCACCGCCACAACAATTGAGAAAAAGAACAATACCGACACCATCGAACGATTCGTATAAAATTTTCTATTGTTTCAATTTGCAGTCGTTATATTCAATTACTCATTCGCTGCTCGCAGCACTTACTGTTTACTTACAATGAGGATTGGCTGACAGACACACTGGGTAATGAAAAACAAGTTCCACTATCGCATTCCCCCGATCAATGGACCTCTATTTCTGATTGCTAATTATGTGAACAATGGTTTTATTTGCAGTCATCAGTAGTCTGAAGCTACAGTTTTACGCGTCATGGGAGCTTTGTATGTTATATACATAGTGCACCAAGAGGAAAGAAACATAGAAACACCGAAAGCATCAGACCATTCCCAAGCCTGTTTACTTAGGCGGTGTGAACCGAGTTAAGCATAGCCTCTGTGATAAATGTGCTATTAAATGTGTAAAACACAATTGCATGATCCTGTTACAGTTTTGGTTGTTAACAGAACAACATAAAGCAAAAAACGGCAGCTAGTAAAACCTTACACACCCTAGAGGCCTCCAAATGGTGAGCATAACTAGGAAAAGAAACTGACAAAGACGGTATATCTCAAAGAAACACCGCTTAAGAAACACCGGATTCTCTAATGCAAGATCAGGATATATGTATGACTCTATATACACATTATGTTAAATGTCCGTCCTCTTTTTAGTTACGTATCTACCGTATCCCGGGGCTCATCCACTGCACAATACACTCCATCTATGTATAGGTATACAATATGCAGAGGACACACCGGCCTTATCTGACGTCAGGAATTCCATTTACAATCACTAGCAGGTCCATATTACCGTTTTGCGGACTGATCCTCGATGGTAAAACTGTCACTGACGTCATGTGCTTGCGTAAGCGACTCGAACAGGGATTACCGAACAGCTTCTTATTATCCTTGCCAGAGTATATAAATGAAGTGCGCGAGCGTCTAAACTCATAGTGAACATGTTTCTACGTTTCCTACCATCCCTTGTGGTGTTGCTCCTTCTTCTGGAGCAGTCATATTCCTGCAGCGACGATGTGGCGCAGGGTCCGAGTACTGAGGATCCTGGTACGCAAGATTCTCTAATGCAAGATCCTGGTGCGCAGGATCTCAGTACGCAGGACCCGGCTTTGGACAATGCTACGCAAAACACAAGCACCCAGGACCCCATTATGGACGAAGCTGTGCAAACCACTACGGAGGATGCTACTCAGGAGCCTGCCCTAGAGGGGGCAGCGCTGGATTTGACCACCCAGGAGCCCACCACAGAGGATGCTACGCAGGACTTGACCACGCAAGATCCGGCTCTGGAAGCTACCCAGGATTTAAGTAACGGAGAAACGACTACGGAGGATGCTACTCAGGAGCCTACCCTGGAGGGGGCAGCATTGGATTTGACTACCCAGGAGCCTACCACGGAGGACGCTACACAGGACTTTAGTACCCAAGATCCGGCTACAGAAGATACTACCCAAGACTCGGGTACCCAGGATCCGGCTGCGGATCAGGTCGTACAGGATCTGTCACCTGGACAGCAGGCAAAGTTGGACGACATTGTCGGCTCTGTTCCTACAGGGTCCGATGGACAGCCCCTCAAGGGAAAGGAACTAATGATGCAGGTAAGGACTCTTAACGTACCTGAAACTATCTCGCAGATGGGTGCGAAGTTCTTCTACCTCGACGGACAAGACGTTTCCTACATTGACGAGATTGCTGTCCTCATTGAAGAGAACCAAGGTCAAGTGGCAACGAATCTGGAAACGGAGCAGGACGAGATGTATGCGCAGAATAAGGATGTAATTGATGCCGCTATGGCAGTAGCCGGCGTATGTTTGTGTTGTGGAGTTCGTGGAATAGGAATGTGTTGTTTAGATGTTGGAGGTAATGCCTCTGATGGACGGCGACGACGAATTGGACTTTGCGGAGATCAACGAGGCTCTAGGCCTGGAGAAAATTCTCTTCGACGGAGATGTGTCATTGACTCTGTAGGTAGCAATTCAGTTAGCTTTACTTTTTGCTCTTTCTCTTGTAACCCTTATTACTTGACTCCATAAAACGTATGTTTCAGTGCGGAAGCACAGGAACGCTTCGTAGTGAAAGATCAAGCGACAACCGACAGCGGAGATCCAACTCCTGACGCCTTAGCCGAGCAAAACTACCTCGACTATGATCAGAGCTCCGACGTAATCTGGAATGAGAACGTCTTTTGGAACTTTGACGTGCAGCTAAGTAAGACTTTTATAACCTCAAACGCTGGCAACATCACGCTGACCCTTAAGATGAGAAAGCTCGTGACATCCTCACAGCCGCCATGTCCTATTGGGAGCAGCAGACATGCGTTCGCTTCACACAGGTCGATCCCAATAGTGCAGACCCTTCCTCCTACCCCATAGTCCTATTCTACCCGGGCCCAGGATGCTACAGTCCGTACGGAAGAAATGCGAGCAATACTATACAGTACCTGTCCATAGGCGCTGGATGTGAGACCGTAAGTTCCATGCCAGCGCTCTGGATATAACGTTGTTTAGTTCCGCATAGCTGCGCACGAAATCGGACATACCTTGGGGCTGTTCCATGAGCAAACCCGAGACGATCGCAACAACTACCTCTACATCGACACCACCAACATTATTGTAAGGATACAGAAGTACAGTAAAGAGCTATGGGTGGTTTTCAGGCAGGGAGTGCGCTCAATTTTGAGCTAGAAGGCACGTGGACGTATGGAAACTACGGGATACCCTACGACTACAGCTCGATTATGCACTATAAGGCCGGGTAAGGAAGAAAGACTTGCGTGGCCTGCTCCCTCAACTAAGAACATACTTCTAGGGACTACAAGCAGGACCCCACAAAGTCAGTCTTGTACGCACTAGATCCGACCTATCAGCTCTCGATGGGAGGCTCCCACTTCCCTACCTTCACCGATATCTTAATGGTCAACAGCCTCTACTCCTGCTACGGTTGGCTCTGCGTCACAAGGCCTCCCTAAGAACCCCCTTGTAGACAAATGTGACCAGTTTTACACCACGTGCTACTACGGCGGGTACCCGAATCCAAACAACTGCGCTGAGTGCCAGTGCGCGAGAGGCTTTGGAGGCAGCGATTGTTCCCACCGCCAGCCACCCAGCGCCGGACTCAACTGTGGAGAAACACTGATCGCCTCGAGCACCTGGCGCCACTTGACCGTCAATGACACTGTAGGCGACGGTCAGTACACCACGGCCGACATCCTAAACCCGTCCCAATGCACCTACCACATCAGCGCCCCCTTAGGATCGAAGATCAAGTTTGTCGTCAAAAGCGTAGGATTCGACGGGAATAACACTGCGTTGTGCTACGACACCTGCTACTACGGAGGCATAAGGATCAAGGGAGTGCAGAGTACATGGAAGACGGAAGGAATGCGTTTCTGCTGTCCGGAACAGTACGGAAAGGTCATGACTACGGCCAACAATCGCCTTGTTGTGCAGCCGTGGAACATCTATCGGTACACCGACTTCAGGGTCAAGTATAGAATCGGTAGGTTTGTGTGGTAGTGGATATAGCTGAAGGATCTACGTTTCAGCCTGAAGTGATCGAATGAAGTCAGTGAAATTCCAAAGTGTGTAATCCTTCTGTGGAATAAATGAAATTGACTCACTAGTTGTTTGCTAAATACAGAATATGCACAAGATATTGGGATATATGTAGGTCTTGGCGCATTCGATAGAGCTCAGGCAATCTTAAAAATATCGGCTCCGGAATCAGGATTTTTGGGTACAAGTGCGGTCTCGTCAAGCTCTATCGAATGCACCATAGATTGCCACTACGAGTCCCGACAGCTACGATTCACATAATAGGCCGTACACTCAAGGACCTATTGAATGAACAGAGTATCGTCCCAATCCGCCCAAAACGCAACTTGTGAAACAAGAATTGCTCGTTTGTGAATATTGAGTCCTTAGGACCAACAATGCCGTGTAAGGATGACTGAAGAGGATTGGACATATGAACGGGATATTTAAGAAGATACATTTGCAGGAAAAAAAGGAAAATACATGAGCAAACGTGGCTCTCTTAGCTTTAATCTTTTCCCTTTCATTATATGCGTCACAATAGCAAACAAAATAAGAAACAATGAGACTCTTAAGGAATATAAATCGTGTCAACGGATTAATTCAATCAACGCATTCCGAATCGAGAAGCCTCTAGTCCTTCCACACTTGTACGACACTTCCACACTTTATAAGATCTTCTTGACAAACCAGCTTAGGGAGCTCGATTTTCTTTATCATTTTGTTATTTATGTACATATTTCCTCACTGGGAAAAAGGCAGATGCGTAATGATAGACGAGTCGGACTTACTATGTACTTCCTTACCTTCTCTGGGGGGCCTTTTTCTCATTCAATACGTACATCAGTACTTAGAGGGTGCATGTAGTTTTAAAAAGACGTCTTATACTTTTATACATGTTTTGCTTTGTTTCATAGACGTCACTGTAATTGTAAACAGAAGGATATGGTTACTGTGCACAACTATGGCGCCTTTCGGTAATACTCCAATGTAAATGCTCTACTTTTGGGCAATCCTGTAAAAGATATCTCACACTCTTGGGAAAATATTAATGGGTAAAATACAATAACAACTTTTAAAAAACTCCCATAGGAAACCTAAAGAAACAAATTCACGCCGAACAAATAAACAACAACGTAATTATATAGTTCACCATATTTTCCCAACATTCAGACGCTATTTGTGTTTTCTTAATTGAAAAATTCCGTTTTTAAGGGTGTCTAGACGCCATTGGCGAGATATGCTCTATTGATGAGAAAAATTCGTATATCGATGGAGATCAGATGTCTTCAAAAGCCTCCGTAGAACATTGAATCTCTTCTAACATCGTCATGCTTTATAAACAAGCGTTCAAGCAGTAGTGGGCCCAAGTCACTCCCAAAACCAGCCCTTACCGCATTCTGAAAATGCACGAGCATTCTCCGGTTCCAGAAGGCCACTCCCTTCCTTCCTTGACGAGTATTCCGTCTTCACTCTCAACTTCGCCGTAGAAGGCTCGAACGTTCAAAAAGGCTGAGAACTTCTCAGCTTTCTTGAAGAAAGAAGTGCCTGGATCTGGTCGACATCTTCACCTACTACCTCGAGCTAACATCCTTGTTGTAACTTTTAACCGCCACTTTAACCGCCGTAGGACGCTTATGAATCGCTTATAACACCATAAAGCTCTATAAACAAGCGTTCAGGCAGTCATAGTCATGTACCTCCCTGTTTTAACGTACCCAGATTCTTCTTGTGTGTTTCGTCTTCACTCGGAACTTCGCCAAGGACTGCTCGGACGTTCAAGATGGCTGAGAACTTGAGAACTTCTCAGCCTTCTTGAAGAAAGAAATGCCTGGATCTGGTCGACATCTTCACCTACTACCTCGAGCTAACATCCTTGTTGTAACGTATTAAGATCCTTCTCGTGAAACAGTAGTTAAAATGCAACTCTGGATCACATCGTGTTGTCCGACTTGTGCTCTGTTCGAGGCTATCCCACATAAAGGACAAAACAACTTAAACATGTTGACAATCCATGTCAAGAACCTTTGAAGATCTATGTAATTACTATGATCCAATCTTCTCAGGCTCGCCTATGTTAAACCTAGGTAAGCACCTCCCCTTAAAGTGAATTGCTTATTGACGCTATAAAAGACAGACGCCGATTCAAAGCACATCATTCTCCATGGACCTCTTCATCTTCCATCACGACGAATACAAGCGGCTCTACAACTGCTCGTTTAAGACCTACGACGAGTGGTTGAAGTACGGCGCTCCAAACTTCAACCAGGGCCAGCTCTATCTTTTCTTGGGAACGGCATACTTGGTAAGCAAATCCTTATACATCTTACCGAACTTCATACAGAGGGTCCTAGGTTCTCTACATACCCATTCTCAGGGTTATGCTGCACCCAAAGCTCTTCCAGAACTCATGCTGGAAGATCATGTTCTTCCTTGGAAACATCGATATCTGTTCTACGATCCTGAACTGCATCATTCCTGGCTACATGGGCATACGTGGCGTCGTAGGATGCAACTACATCAACTTCTTCTACGTCGCAGGATGTTCGGCCATATGTACGGCCTTATACCACAGATGATTGTTACTGAATAAGTGCCTTTAGTTTGCTGGTTCTGTCAGTGCTGCGCTTGTGTCGTGCTCGCCATCAACAGATGCGCCGACTTCTGGAAGCCCAAGTGGATGCTGTTCGAAGGAAAAAGAACAGGCCTCTGGATCGGGGCCTGCTTGGCCTACGCCTTCAGCGGCTTCATGTTCTGCGCCTCGCCTATCTTCAACTCCGGGGGCATGGCCTACTTCTTCGATCCTTACATGTTCATTTCGGAGAAGGACGTCCCAATGGATAGGAGCGCGGTAGGTGTCCTATTCTAACGCTCTCTCAGGAAGCATTTAGTACATGAGTACGTTCCATTCGGCGACCAACTTGACCATCGTCTTCACACTCCCTCTCCTGTACGGCTTTCTCATACTGTCAGTGTGGTGGAAGGGCAGAGGGGCCGAAAGCGCGTCCTTGTCAAAGATGCAGCGACAGGTAAACTCCTCCCGCATACCGAATACCAAAGTGACCTCTTCAGCTCTTCTTCCAAGCATTCTCGATCTGCTTCCTTAACTTCTCGGCCGCATTCCTATATGTCTACATGCAGTTCTTCCCAATCCCCTTCTTCTTCATCACTCTGGGACAGATGACGTGGCAGGGAAGCAACGGTAAGCAGGCGTAGAATGGAAGCATAAGCTAACCGGAGAAACCTAGGAGGCGCTGTCTTTATCTACCTCACTCTGAACAGAACCATCCGTTCCGGCGTGCTTCGAATGGTGTGCGGCCCATTCGCGAGATACCAAAGCGGACCCTCGTTAACCGTCGCTACTGCTTCCGTTAGACCCAATGCGCAAAACACCGAAGCAGCCCAGAAGTGCTAAAATCCTCCCAGAGTTCATTTGATGTCATAACCCTCCGTACAATTTAATTCCTTTTGTTGTGTCACATCAAATGTGTGTTTTATGGATACGCATCTTTTCTAAAAGCCTATGTCACCGTGCATCACTTGCGGCGGACTTACGAACGGCTACTAACGACTAACGGCGGACTTATGCTCTTACACGTGGTTGACAACTGATCCTGCTTCTATAAAGCGCTTTGCGCCGCTTCGCCCTTCCATCTACTCGAGTGTATTTCAATAGGTGATAAGAATCACAGAATTTAGGAGCGAAGTAGATGTGTTTCTGAAGACCATCGACGAGAGAACCTTCTGTGTGGTCCACGCGACCCATGCCTCCTTGTGACATCGCCCACTGATAAGCAGGCAGATTGGAGAGCGTAGGGGGAAGCTGCACGAATCTGTGGTGAATTCTTTGATGGCAGTCAACTCTATGACGATTCAAACCCACCTGTTTGAAGAAGGCGGCATTCTTTGAATCATTAAACACGGAGCACGCCATGCACGTGAAGTAGTCACAATACAAGTGCCTGAGCACCGATGCAAGCCTTATCTCTCGGGGCCTTCTTGTCAGTGATTTTCCACTGGAAGTCCACGTGCTCTCTTCCATGAACACGTAATTTGTGTGCATACTTTCGTGATCTGGCATTCCAAGGGTGCCCGCTGAGTACCACCGAAATTAGCTGGCACGTCAGTGTCGCGCTTCTGGAGAACCAGAAACCGATGGATGTTCTTCCGAATAGGCTATCAAAATGAGATAAACACGTGTCACACACAATTTTATTCACATAAAACGTTATTAAGGTTAAGCACATTGGTTTACACTCACACGAATTTCATCTCTAGGTACGTAGGAGTTATAGTCCCACATTGAAACCCATCCAAAAGAGATTGTGGCCGTCAATCCTGGGATGAACTCGTGTTTAATAACAACCGTATATTCGTCTTCGACCCGTCCGATCTTCTGGATTTCGCCGAAAGAATTGAAGCGGCCGTATATTATTTTCAAGTAGAACCTCTTCAGCGTAGGGTACTGCTGCCATTTCCAAGTGTTCAACATTGACAGTAGCGCCGCTTCAAGCAGCTCGTCGCTTTCATATAAATCGAGCTCCACAGATTCAAGGTCGCATATTTGAATTCGCTGTGCCAACGAATCCCTAATGATGTCGCTAATGCTAGTGCTCTTGAAGCAGATGTGCCTCAGCTCCGGTGATCCGAGGGCTTCTTGGAAGAAGCTTTCGCTACATTGGTCATGGTACGAGTCAAGGCACGAGTCAAACACGCGAATTGACTCAAAGCTCCTCTGGATGCTTGGCGGTAGAGCTGTGAGCGGCCCATCGAGACGTTCCACGTAGAGCTCCTTGAATTTTAAGCTTCGTTCACTGGACAGTTTACTGTCAGGGAAATATTGATCCAATTCTTCATCACATCCACAAGCTTCCCAGTTGTAGATTTCGGAAACATTAAGAGTTTCCAGTTTGTTTGCATGTCTCGGCAGTGGATTCTCCAAGTGCTTGTGGAACGGCGAGGTATAGGAGACATGTTTGTCTTTGAAGTGGTAGTGAAAATGGTTATCTTTCCAGAAGAAAAAGGCACTCATCATTGCGTTTTCCTTAAGAGCTTGAGATAGCAATTTGCCCAAGTATTCATCCGCCTCAAGAATCGCCCAATGGTCTTCATCTATTGCAAACGAGAGGATTGAATTCATGATGACAGGGTTGAGAAGACAGCCCATGGTTGATATAAGCAGATAACTGTAGAGCTAGAAGTTATATGAAGTTTAGGCGACGCTAACAGCCCTGCAGCGATTTCCAAAGCGATGCTAGAACTGATGCCTAGATGGTTGGCATTCCTTCTTCGTGTTATGCTATGCTCCCCAGGTACCACTCATCCATACCCGCCACTGTCAACGAGCCTATAGACACTTCGTGGACTACTTGGCACTACAAAGCACCTCAGGGAGTCAAAGTACCATTGCCACTTGTCATCGTCAACAAATAAGTCTTCTTTGCCCCCGGGTGGTTCGTGGCCGTACAGCCGTACTTTGGATGGGATCACCGACACTACACTACGTCAGCTAACGCGAAACGCTCGCGCTCTCTGGTGTATAAAGAGCGCCAAACAGTTGCTCCGCTCACCCTCCCGCTATCGATCAGTCGTGTGCTCGGCTCGTTCCCATCAGGTTTCCTCTCCGACGGCCATGTTCTTCGCTCCGCTTCACGTTCCTGTGCACCGGCGCCTGGAGACCCTCGCTGTACTCTACCACGTGGTCACCTGCATATTCCTGCCTATCTATGCCGTGTTAGTGCCCTTATTTCTGCTAATCACGCCGCTTTGGTGAGTGCTACTTCGCTGTTTTCTTTCCTATTTTGGGTTTACCATATTTCGACCTCTTCAAAGGGGTATACCGTAAGAATCGGTGCCAAATATTCGGATAAGCATTCTGTTCAATGCTGAGTTGGGTTGAGACCAACAGAAAGAGAGTCAACTAAACAGGGAAGCCGAACGGGCCGATCTGATCTTTCTATTATTTCACGCATTTCCATATAATTTGGGAAAATGATGACCGAAGGGATAAGGGGTGGCCGGTTGGCCATGGTTCCAAATGTAAGGTTCCAAATCTAGAGTTCATATCCAAATCTAGAGCTAGCGCTCTTTCCCACGTTTTTGGAGCGAGACAAAGCGCTCATTGGAACTTGATTTCCAATTCGGTCCCATTCGATCCCTTCTGCTCTTCAGTTTACGACCCCGTCGCCACGCGGTTTTCACATTTCGCAACAGAAAAACTGCATGAAACACGGGTGAACTGGCGCGGGCCTGATAAGATAACGGACTTTTCAACGCTTCGCCTAAGGTTAACATCCATACAATGACGCAGAGCTGCTAAACTACTAGAACGCATCAAAATGAATGAAAGTTAAGGAAAAAAGACGATATTTGCATCTCCAAGAAGTTTTACGAAGTTCTGAAAGCCCAGCCTGATCCAAGACACTGAGATAAACTTACTTTTTTCAGCATCTTTGTTTGGGCCTACGCAGCCTGGTACTACTACGACTATACGACTCCGTTCCGAGGCGCCAGACCCAAGAAGTGGTACAGAAACCTGTCCATCTGGAATCGATTCTGCGACTACTTCCCCATAAAACTCGTGAAAACGGCGGAGCTCTCTCCCGAGCACAACTACATCGTGGGCTCACACCCTCATGGAATCCTCAGCTTCGGAATCTTCGGAACTTTCTGCACTGAAGGAGCCGGCTTCAGCCAAACGTTCCCTGGAATCCAGCCTTTAGTCGCCACGTTGAATGCCAACTTCTATGCGCCTTTCCGAAAGGAACTCATGACCTGTCATGGTAGGTCAGGACATTTGGATCGTGATCCATTTTCACTTCAGGACTGATCAGCGCGGCTAAGGAAAGTATCATGTACAACTTGACCGGAGAAAAAAAGGGCAACGCTGTGGCCATTGTTCTCGGAGGCGCTGAGGAGGCTCTTGACGCCGCTTCCGAGAATTACAATCTGACGCTAAAGAAGCGGAAGGGATTCGTCAAGATCGCGCTGAGGACTGGGTAAGTCAGGGGGGTTTTCAATCTGATAATGAAATATGCCTAAAATGACCTGTTCTTTGCTTGCTTCAAGCCTAACAATCGCACATTTTACAGAGCTCACCTGGTTCCGCTGTATAACTTCGGGGAGAACTCAACCTACGACCAAGTAGTGTCCGAACGCGGATCTCTCCTACGCAAGCTCCAGGTACAGCTGTCCTTAACGTATCCACATACAAAGTAAATCTTAATTTAGAGCGGCTTCAAGCAGCTCACCTCCGTGAGTCCTCCTATCTTCCACGGAAGAGGTATCTTCAACTACCACATTGGACTCATGCCCTACAGGGTTCCTATCACGACAGTCGGTAGGGGATTTGCAACATGTGAACATCAGTAGTAATTACCCGACATTTCAGTAGGAGCACCAATCCCCGTGGAGAAGGTGGAGGAGCCGACGCAAGAACAGATCGACGAGCTCCATGAGAAGTACTGCGCTGCGCTGACGAAGTTGTTCGACGACCACAAGACGAACTACGGTATCAGCGAAGAAGCAAAGCTCAATATCATGTAAAGCCAGGTCGGCTCACGCACTATCCGAGGTCTCATTTCTTGTTTTTGCTCTTCTAAAGAAGTTAATGTATGTATAAATGGTTTTGAGCGTTCTTCGGCTTGCAGGCACTGCCATGCTAGGGACGACTAAAACTATAAAAGGGCAGCAGAAAGCATGACCTTACTGTGTGATAAACTTCCAATACAACGTTTCTAATGGTAATCCACATATTCTTCTTGTATGGGGAAGCCGTAGAATTGAGTTAGGAAGCACCTTCTCAGTTTGCTTTCTTCATAAGTTCTCTCCATTGCCATTCGAAGTGGCTGCACACGATTACCGCCAGCTCCATTCACATCTCCGTGCATCTGTTCGGTTCCAAAGGTCCAAAATTGCTTTGCATGTCCGTTTATCTTAGAAACAATAAATCCCAGGCGGGCTTCGCCAAGATTAGAAAGCTCTCTGGTGATGGTCTCCTTGAACGAAACGTCGCCAAGCTGACAGCCGACGCCGTCATCCCATTTATCAAATCAGGATCTGTGCAAAAACCCCGCGGGACTTCTCGTGTTGCATTCAATTGGGAAGTGCTCCAGCCGTGCAGATCTTCGCTTCCGCCGGCTCAGCACGCTCCTCAAGACCGGGAAGCTGCACTCTCCTCATCATCGGCAATTTAAAAGCGTTCATCGTCGGCGAAATGCAAATTCGGTTACGAGCCGAAGATGAAACGTCGCGTCACGTCCGAGAGGCTCTCCTCGCGCGAGGGAAGCGGGAATTAGCATGGGAAGGAGAGCAATAAAAAATGACGATTTTTCCAGGCTGGAGACAGCTCCAGTGTTTGCGGACAGGCGCCAAGTGGCCAGTTTGTTGGCGGGTGGGATATGTTGTTTTGATCGGGGTGCGGACGTTGATCTCTGGTGCTCCCTCTCATTGCTGGTATCATTAGGTTGCAGAAGAACCTGCTTCACTGTTGGTTTATCTATTGGTTTGGCATATACAGTAACCGGATTTACGCGCTTTGATAGATGAATGCAGTTCTGATATTTTTTTCCCATTTTGATTGTTTTGATGGTGCTTCATATCCCTGTCCAGATTGAAATCCACCGTGTGGACATTCTACGAGGCCTTCCCCCTCCCAAATGTGTCTTGTTCCCAACACTGACTCAACTGGCACACCTCAAGCCTCAAGAAGAACCTCAAGGGCCGACCACATCCTGTAGATTGAGCTTTGAGCGTCAGCGTCACTTCCATTTGATTCCTAAAAAGGAAACTTGGAATGTTGCAACATCGAGCGACTTCCCATTCTCTGCGGAGAGCACTTATGCGCCCTTAAAAGCTTCCTTAATGGGAGCGTAGATCTGAGTGGCACACTCTTGACTTCGTCGCCATCACGGAACACATCCGAAGCATGTCCTGCAGTGATGATCTATGGAATTTCCCCTGCGTTTTCAAATTTTAAAACAAAATTAGTTATTACCCCCAGTCTGCTCTATTTATGGGCCCAGCCTCGTCGCGTTTTTGTTCTTTCTTCCGCAGGGAAATACTCGTGTTTTCAATTTGTCGTTTTGTTCCCGAACATGTACACATCCACCAATTTGCTCACTTTGCTGGCATTAATAAGTGGATTGGACCCATCACGTGCAGAGCCTGGCAATGCGAGGAGCAATTGGTGGATGACACGCTATCTCTACTACCCTGCACCTTCTAGATTGCGAATCTGCAGGGCAAAGGGATGGGAATTATAAGAAAAACTTAAATTTACCTAAGGCGATGGGTTCCCGTCGCCTAGGGCGGTCACATCGATGAAGTTCTGCTTCAGCTTTTTTGGATGGTTCAGTAAGAGAACTTGGGGCAAAAGGGCGAGAGGAGCAGGAGCCTAATTACTACAATAAGATTAATCCTTTAATATGAATCACTTCATAGCATATCTATTAGCGGAACCAGTAACCAACAGATATATAAATCGAAGCGAATGCTTATCAAAACTGCAGCAGTCAAACCATCGGCCCATGTAGTATAGTGGTTAGTACTCCACGTTGTGGCCGTGGCGACGCAGGTTCGATTCCTGCCATGGGCATTCCTTTTTTCTTTTGCTTTTTCTACGCTCCCGTTAGTGCATCTTCTTTTAGCTTTAGATAGCTTCGTTTGTGAGCGATATACCCCTGCAAAATCAGGGGTGACTATCAGCGAAAATTCTCCGTGTAATCGGCTTGTTAGGATTCCGTCGGGACATTGAGAAGTGTTGATCTGTACTCTGGCGACACGTACACGTACTAGGAAGACATATGAGCTCTGGAAAGCCCATAAAAGTTCTTGTAAACATTTTGCGTCATTCCTCAAAAAAGAACCGCGGGGCATAATTTGTTATCGTACTAGTGACATTGCATATCCGCATGGACTCTTGGAGTCGATTAGCCCTTCCAATAGACCATTCGCCTGCCTTCCAGCGCCAACAAGATACAAGCTCCCATTAATCTTCTTTATCCTTCCACTGCACCATCATATTCCTTATTTGGAGTTCACACACATCCCACATCAGAAGTGCGCGCCCTCAGACGTGTGCGTAGTCCTCGGCGCGCTTAATGACACGTCTCCTCGCAATCGAATTAGGACCTTCCCGGGGGACATTCCGCAAACTGCCCGCGGAATGTGTGTGATTGCTGAGTTCGAGTGGCGAAGTTTCTCTCTTCCGAACACAAACTGAGGGTGTAATCAGTCTCACCTTGACGTGCCTGCGTGCATAAATCGTGTGGGGACCATTGAACTCCCGACTGGAATTCTTGGTGCCTGGATTATTAGATCGCTGTGGTGACTCAAGTCTATTCTCTTCCTTTGTTCATTGCATGTATAACTTCTTTTTTTGTCATAGGCGCCTCGGAATTTCATTTGAGTTGGATACGGTACTGGAACACTGACATTTTTACATGCCTACACAAGTGATCCCGGAAGGTTTCCCGGCAAAGATAATCCTGTTAGATTTGTCGCCCTTTTTGTTCAGTTCCTGGAACGACTTTGTGACACGAATACTTAGTAAGCAGTCTCCCTACTTTGGTCGTTGTAACAATTAGCCTTGAAAGTTGTGCAAGCTGAAGCAAACCTTCCTGGGTATCTATTGCAATCTTTCGCTCATTGCACCTATCACTTATCTGCTAAAGATCACTTTAGGAGTTGGGCTTGCTTTCTGCTTAAAATACTGTAGCCAGTAGGACTGAAACCGTTCACAATTCTCTCGCGAAATATGAGTATCTTGAGAGCCAAAATTAGAATGTTTCATTAATTGCGCGAGTTGTTTTCACCCAAAACTCCGTTTTCCAGCTATAGTTTCAAGAACCACATCGAGAGACGCACGCTTCTCGCCCGCCAACCAGGAAGACCACGCCTTATTTCTCGTAGGTTCGCTCCTCGGGCACACTTAATGAAGTTTTTTTCGCCCAGACCAAAGTTTTACCGAGAAAACTAACGAACGTATAAATAGAGACACTTCTGATTGAAAAAATGTTTTTGGAGGTTTCTCCCTCGGCTATCATGCTTCCCTATCAATTGCTCAGAAAGCACGTGAAACATCGCACTCACGTACATCTGTAATGCGTTGAAAGGACAAGTTCTATGTTAATTGCTAGTGGCGTATATTAGTACACATTATGCTAGTAATTATTTAGTTATAATAACTGGTATATAAGACCTCCTCACGGATTGAAACAAGCGTGACAATCATATCTGCTCTCATTCTGATTCTGTCCGTCTTATTTTACTTACCAGCGTTGTGGTCAACAACCTGTGCTTGTACAGGAATTTCTCTTCCAGGATTCCCATGTCCCGGCAGAATGCATTGGTGAGAAGGAACGCCCAGATTTCTAGGATTTCTCAGTCATGTCTTCATTTCATTTCTTACTGGCCTTCTCGGCTTTGCTCATCGGAATCCAGTCGGATCTCTTTCAGATGCGGGCGGATTTCTCCGCCAAAGAGTTTTCCAAACCGTGTCCACTTTTCTGAAAGGTTCCGGACACAATCTAAGAATGAATTAAGTACTCACAAATTAGATACAATTTAGTCACTCCAATCAACACTTGTAAGAACCACGGAAAACTCCAAAGTGGTGCAGATTGGTATGGTTGCATCTGTGCTATGCTCCTTTGATCGCTATATCCACACCCCACGTGGCTACTACGTTGTAAAAAGGTGGTCAGGCGCCAAACTCCAGAACAGAGTCGCAAACAAACGTCCATGTGCCTCAAATGACGCGTGCTAACTGCACACAATCACGCGCCAATAAACGATAAATGCAGTTGCGCGCGCAAATTGCTCCAGGCGTCCTGGCACGCGTGCATTCGGGCCAAGATCAACCGTGACATTTCTGATGAATTCTTGGAACCGAATCGCTCTTTATCTTCGACGTTCTTGCTCCAAGCAGCTGGGGTTGTTAGACCTGTCAGCTTGCTTAATTTTCCGTGTTCAAAGTGCGTAGAGGCGTGACTTCTTCTACTTCTTGTGGTCAGATTCATCTGGACATAATTAAGGAGTGAGACGTGACTCTTAAGGAAGCCCCACACTTACCTCTTTTCTTATTAAAGGAGACCGTAGTCCGCGTTCGGTAGAAGGGAGTCCGTAGAGTAGATTCCTTGTTATCAGTAGGGGGATTCATGTACTCGATGAGGTTGTGGAGGTCAGTAATGTCACAGAATGGACTATTTTTGGTCCGGGCCCATAGCCCTGCCTCAAGTCGGTTTTACTCACGATCCTCCATGTCCGGGTTTCTATCATTACGCAGGTACCTTAGGTTTAATAGTCGTTTTATGTTCTTGTTGTTTGGAGTGGTCCCTTTAACAGAGCCTATTTGGTTTCACAGCCATCAGCTTGAAGTACCTAACCATGGCAGACCTATTCCTTAGATCAATCCAAAAGGTTGACGTATCATAGCACAAAGCCTAGAAAGCAATCTCTCCAGCTGACCGACCTTGTCTTTCTATCTCAAAACCTTTCACTGGCCAGCATCGCCATGGCTAAAGAATATGATGCCCTCGAGATACATCCCCGTCAGGCTTCTTAGAAAGAAACCCTTCGCAAACAAATATCTCTAAAGAACAACGCTGAAGGGCGCTATGTAATCTCAGATTTAATTAGACTCTCTGGGCCATCTTCAGTGTGCGAAAACAAAAGTCCTCGCCCACAGTCAAAACACCATCAATCAGTCGTAATCCGCGTGGTCTCCGCGATTCCCCTCCACCCCGAGTAGAAGCAGTGGACCTTCGAGTGTCGATCAAGGGTTATTGGCTACGTGCATTCCTGGAAACTCGCATAACTGATTCGCATCGTAAAGCTGCCGATTAGTCACAAAGAGTGTCTGCGACGTAATCGAATTGAACCGATTGCGCGCCAAAGTGGGGATCCCTCTCCGCACACTTCTTCTCTGTTGCCCCCAAGAGCAGTTGCCACTTCCCAGCGGAAATTAGATGTCCCCGTCGTGCTCGACCCTCGTGCTTGTGAATTCGATTCACGCACAAGAAACGTTGATTTCAGGCGGGGAAGTTGAAATAATTGAAAAAGGCACGAATTCAAAGAAAACAACGCTAGAGGGTGACATAGAGGAACTAGCGTACAGTACGGGTCAAAACCTTAAGACACCCCCCTTCATTTCTAATATAACCGAACCGCGTCACCATCTCCATCAACTTCGCCGTCCTGATTGTTTACGTGCTTAGCATTGTCAGCTTGAAGTACATGCCTTGTTCGAGGAGTTAATAACAGCTAAAATCAAGTACACAAAACAGGCTACAGTGCGCGTGAAAACTTTAGGACAAACTTTCTGAGCGTTTTGGGGCAAGTGACTATTACCACGTTAAAAAGCATAAAAGAAAACGTGGATACAAAGAAAATCACTAGGAAAAAAATCCGTGCATCTACTTCTAGCCGTTTTCTGGGCTATTTTTCGAGCAGTCATAAAAGAGTACGTTTGCTTAGGGAGTTTTCAGCCAATTTTCCACTTGATATCTGTATTTTTTGCTTACAAAGGGGGGGGGTGTCCTAAAGTTTTGAGGTGTAGTGTATTTACTTGTTTTTGTCAATACTAGAATTAAACTTAATTTGCAAATATTTGAAGGTTTACACCAAGAAAGTCACCTTGATCAAGAACTTGAACTAGTACCTAAAAGCCAGTATTTGCGTTTGCTGTCGCTTCTCTTATAATGGCGACTTGCCATTTTAATTTAACTGTTCGCAACCCAAGATCTAATTCACAAGAGCGATCTCCTCGGAGAGGTTTTTTACGGTTAACAGCTCCCTTGCTAGAGCCCTTAAGGAAATTAGAGCGTTTTTGGCTAGTTTGACTAGTGTCCGAGAAGTTTGCAAAATCAACAAAGGAAGAGAGCAGAATGTTCAACAAGTTCTTCCTTTCCCTAATTGAATTTGCCTGCTTAAAATTGCTCTTTCCTGGAATACTGCTAACACAATTATCGGACACCTTCTAATGTGCATATGTTGTTCATCTGTGCACATTGGGTGAGCCAGGAAATCGTAGCTCCCTAACTTCCCCTTTTCGTTTTTAGTACGACTTGTAAGCACTTTGAAAGCTAAAACCCTGAAAATTCTGTCCCCAAGTAAGCTGACGAAAATGAATCCCCCGGGCCCTCTCAACTGTCCCAACAATGAGCCATTGCTTTGCTCATGTATTCGAAAATCACGGCATCTTTCTTCGCGGGAATTTCAGCCCCACTCGTGAGTTTTGAGAAATTTTGGCGCTGAGACCTCCGCATCAGGAGGCATAGATGTGTTGTTTCCGTTCCCCTAAACAGCCGATGCTTTATGCAACAACAAGTTCCAACGTCGTTTACTCGTACGCTTCTTCCGCGCTGTCCAAGCAGAGGATTTCTGGCTTTCAACTTGAGCATCTAGTGTGCTGTTCCAGATTACAGGGCCGTAAATTCTTGCTAGCTCGCTGCGATCATAGGTACCATGGCCAAGTGTGTTTTCGACTGTGATCTGCAATTTTGACCTAATTATACAGTGACTACAACATGCCCTGTGCAAAATCTCATTATGTAAGGAAGAGCTCACAAAACTGCTGCTGTCCTTGGCCATTCATGCCAGGACCAAGGGCGAAGGCAGTACAGATTCTATTATCTGTGCCAGATTGAATCGTTTGCTGTCCACGTACGTGCAGTATTTCGTGTAATTAGATAGCGGTTCCTTGTGAGCATAACGAATGACTCATGGCAAAAGTCACGCTCGCTTCGACCGCAAAGGTTCTGTATCACTTTGTTAGCGAGTGCAAAAATTTAATATCGATTTTCCTTTATAAGAAGGTGGCAAGGGTTCACTCTCAGAAATAAGGTTAGGGATTAATGAAATCTATCAAATTTGAGGAAACGTCAGCATTATAGCACAGCAAAGACCAGCGGTAAACAATTTGTTTCTGCTACTGCATTTCGGAATATGTCAGTCAATGTTGGCACCTGAAAAAGAGGTCTTTGATGGGCGCGCTTACTTTGTGAAGCTCAAGAACAAGAACCTCAAAGGAGAACGAGACCGCAGCCTAAATCCTGGTCAGTTAAATTGGTCAGCACAAGCTATTAAGGCTACCAATAGCTTTGCGGTTAGTAACTCTTACTCTAGGGCTATGCTCGAGCTTGCATATTAATGTCACCACAACTCACTCCTGTAGGGAGAAGCACACGCATCTTGGCCTAATATTTGAAAGGAAAACTTGATGTTACTCTATGTTTTGGCGTTATCGTGAGTGCACGTCGTTTCCGCATTCAGGAGCATGGAAAGTTTGTATTTCCGGCTCCACATGACCTCAGAAGCGTCTCCACAGCTAAACATTCATCCATTATTCCAATTCAAACGGGGAAGTACATACCACGATTAAAACTTCGAATTGATGAGCCCGTCTAATGAGCCCTCTGCCGTTTGCCCTTCTTGGTGTCCGGTTACCGGCAACTATGTCCGTCTGTGTTTCATCTGTGTCCGCTCACTCGCGTGTCGTCCTACCCAAAGCGCCCAAGGCAATTTGTCAATTTGTTAGTTTCGGTCGGTGAGACGGCGACTGGCAGGCGAAGATTGATGGCATTATGCATACAGAAGACGACTTTTGATCCCCTTTTGGCTTGGACACATTTTATTGGACGTGTACTGACGCGGTTCCTTATTCCTCCGGCTGATAATTATAGGTGCCGTTTGCAAGTGAAAGTAGAGGCAGCTGCCATGTTCAGCTGCGTTTATTTCCCTTCCTCTGGGTTTCTTCTCCTTCTTGATGGGCGTTCTCAGAAGTAGGGAGCTCTTCAACGAGTCTGGCGAGCCTTAAGTCTTCAAAGAAGAATGCGAAAACAAATAAAAGTGGCCGTCCGTCAGTTCATCTCGCCAACATGTGTGAACTCTCGAAGGTGTTTTGATTTGTCACTTGATTGCCGTGTACCCAGCCGCGGTAATCATTTAAAAGCAACTGTGGCCTTTTCAGATGCACTTTGAATCATTCACCTCTCGCGGCTGTCCACAAGGACCGCTGACCTTTCGTCCCCAAAGAAAAGATACCGAGGTTTTTCTGGGCGCGGCCATTAGTCCCGATGTAGAAAGATGAGCGCAATGTTTTCGTTGTGCTTCTATCACGCCGACGGCATTTTCTAAATACATATTTGTTTTCGCGGAACACTCATTTCCGCGTTGCTGCACCCGTTCATATAATTTCCGCATCTTTCTGCTTCAAGCGGCCCCTCTCGTGTCCATTGGGCCCTATTCCAACTGTAGTGATGGTGGAATTCACAGAACTCTGTAAAAGGATGAAGAGGCTATTACAAGATTATCTTATGAAGGGGCAAAAAAAGCTGCCGACTGCAGGGATCGAACCTGCGACCTTCTGTTTACGAGACAGACGCTCTACCACTGAGCTAAGCCGGCACTTGAAGCCATATAAGCCAAGGTTCGTGTTAAGACCAGATAGAGATTAGGCCTGTGGAAAACTTTCAAAGGTCTCAAACATACAAACCATTCAATATCCGTAATTTTGTTTTTTGGTGACATTCGACAATTTTTATGGGAACAGAACCTTCACCTATTCACCTATTGTTCTTGCTGACACTCGCCGTTTGATAAAATGTGTGCGCTGCTTTGCTTTTCATGTTTAAGAGGCTTTATGTAAAAAAATAACGATCCATTTTTTTACCTTCCTTCGGACGTCGCGCAAAATGATGCCGACTGCAGGGATCGAACCTGCGGCCTTCTGTTTACGAGACAGACGCTCTACCACTGAGCTAAGCCGGCGCGTGTTCACACCCAGTCAGACATCGTGACGTTCTTGCGGTCTATAACGTAAAGCACCACCACTTTTGTGGCTTTAGATATGTTTAGTTTCTTGCACGCAACACTACTCCGATGATGGTGTATGACAAACGACGGCAATGACGAAGTATGACGGAGTGACATTAACTGATGCTCGTCCGCGTTTGGTTTTTCTACGTGCTTCCGTGTCCTAAACATTCTATAAGCCGAAACCCGTTTTTAAGACCATGGGCTGCACGCTTGCCTGTCCAACAGCGTTCAACAAAGTAAAAAACGGTCTCCAACTCACCCGGAGCAATGGTGTCACTTTCGATCTCACCCAATACGACAAGGAGATCCTTATGCAACATTGGGTTCACACAGTACTCGCCCAAGAGCCCGATCTCTTCCTAAAGACCATGCTCGCCAGTATCAAGGACTCTCCGAAGCTGTTGGACGTCATTTCGTGTAAGCTCTATGACCCGGGCTTGGAAAACATCGCCGAGTGGCCGAAATTGCGAAAGATGGCCCGTGGAAATTGTGCCTTCTTCACACGTCAGATAGTGACAAACCGCCTGGAAGAAGCGCTAGTTCGACAGGATAGCGAAAAACTGGGTAAGATCCGGTGATTTGATCTCTGAATAAAGTGCTCCCAGGTGCGATTCACATTCAATACGCTCCCTATGGGTTCAAACCCACTTTCCTGGACATCTGGCAGTCCAACATGATTGCTATCATTGAGCAGCTTCAGTTCCCCAAAGCTCTGGACAGGCTCCTCTTCGTGAAAGCCTTCCGCATGCTTTCCTCCTTTCTGTGCACGCTGATGGTGATGGAGTACGAGGACTCTATGCAGACGTTAAGATTCAAGGAGAGGGAGTGCCGGACGGAGATCTTCACTATATCCATGTGAACGATGATTGATGTACATACAGATTGAATAAATATATATGTGTTCGTGCCAGGTGGGGATGTTTGATTTGCAAGCCCGAGTAAGCGAATTTTTCCGTTTTGTGCATTGGTTTTTTACCTATTTCGCTTATGGTCTACTAAGCTTAAGGTAGAACGTTTAGAGAGAAAGGAACGGAGCATAGAACAGCTAGGGTTTGCATTTTTAACATCCGTAGATTAGCTTTAACGATCGCTTTGAATCTGCTTCCCTCCTCAATCAAGGTCCTTTGTCTTCTTGTCCAACGTGCATGTCCGTGTGCCTATTTAACTCTTCCTTTTACCTATTAACCACCCTTTGTTTCCTTTTAACGATTCCACGCGCACCTGCTTGCTTCGCGTGCTTGACACTGTGACCATAGCCAACCTCTTCCATTTCCAGGCCATGGGCTGCACCCTCGTGTGCCCCGAAGCGTTCAAGCCAGTCAACACCGATATCGAGCAGAAAAGAAGCGGCTGCGTCACGTTCGATCTCACCCTGTATGACAAGGAGATCCTCATGCAGCACTGGATCCCCACGGTTCTGGCCCAGGAGCCGGACCTCTTTTTGAAGACTATGTTGGCCAGCATAAAGGACTCTCCGAAGCTGCTGGACATCATTTCCTTTAAGCTGCATGATCCCGGAATGGAGAACATCTCTGAGTGGCCCAAGCTCCGGAAGATGGCACGAGGAAACTGTGTCTTCTTCACGCGGCAGATCCTGACCAACGGCTTGGACGAGACGCTGGTTAGGCAGGACAGCGAAAAACTAGGTGAGCATCTCGGTCTTCCATGTCAGCCAACAAAAGCAATCTAGGGTCTATCCACATTCAGTACGCGCCGTACGCCTTCAAACCGACTTTCCTCGACATCTGGCAATCCAACATCATCGCGTTGATAGAACAACTCCACTTTCCGAGAGCTCTGGACAGGCTCCTCTTCGTGAAAGCCTTCCGCATGCTTTCCTCCTTTCTGTGCACGTTGATGGTGATGGAGTACGAGGACGCCATGCAGACGCTGAGGTTCAAGGAGAGGGAGTGTCGATCGGAGATTTTCACGATAACCATGTGAACGTTGTGTCAATAGAGTTCCGACAAATAAATGTGCCTAGAATAGTCTCAATATGTAGTAGCGGTACGAGGACAGGAGAGCGAATGCAAAAGAGCGAAATTCCAAAAGAGCGAAAGGCAGAATTACTCGCAGATCGAGATGGTTTAACTTAAAAAAATAGATTTCAATTTTTCGCTCTTTTTTCTTTAGCCCTTTTGGCTTTTCGCTCTTTTGTCTTTTGCTCTAATGTCCGGGTGCGTGTAACAGGCTATGATAACACGAGGACCAATTAGGATCGCATTATTTATTCAACATATGTTAACGCAGTCCCTTCACAGTTACGCAGGGGTTTTGATGTCATCTTCCGCATCCGCAGAGTTGGAGTTCAAATCATCGTTGCCAGGAAGGTTTTGGCCAGAAGCTACAGCAAAAGGATCCTGCGAGAAGACCGCGGCAGCGATAATAAAGAGGAGGATTGTCAATTGTCAATCGTTACTTAAAGTTGTGAGGTTAAAGCTGACGGTATACTCGTCGCAAAACTATTCTTCCCTCATGTCCTTCGCCATGGGATTCACTGACTAATATACCCCGTCCTCTCATTGTTCATCTTTCAGGTTTTTCATTGATTTTGTCCATGTGTGGAATCAGTTTGGAAATCCAAACGTCAAAATCGAAGATCAATCTGAGAGGCATTGAATGATACCAAGATTGTAGCAATTGGTGTGCTTCCCAAAAAGTTATTTTCAAAAGAGTGTTTTGCACGAAGACGTCTTGCACAAGTTGCTGCCATTCGATGTTACTGGCCTTTACCTGTTATGCAATGTACGAAACCTCAGACGGAACGGAAAAAACAGAAAAATCTGGCACGACT